>APFE031025715.1:16353-84502 GCA_000404065.3 Pinus taeda
GAACCGGAAGCAGTCACAGAAACAAGAACTCGACAGCTACGAAATCGATCAATTTCAGAGTATCTTATCAAGTGGAAGAACTTATCCGCTGAAGATTCCACATCGGAGGATGAGATTTCTATACAGAAGCATCCAGAACTACTGAAGCGTTGAGGACAACACTTTTTTGAAGGAGAGGGGCATGTTGGGTCCCTATAATACTAGTGATTACCCCATTACTATTGTAGCTGTACCCCTTATTAATATTGTTGTGCCCTATTGTCCCCATATTGTTATTACTGTGCCCCATAGAATCCCTCAATTGTTATTTTTGTGGCTTTATATTATTATTGTTAGGTCGGTTAGGTTATATTGTGACTCCTTAGGCTCCTATATATAGAAAGGAGGTTTTGTCATTTGTATCATCCAAGAATTGTTCATTTATGTAATGTAAATGAGGTTGCCCCCTCGAAGAGGCTGAATTCTAAGGCATGGATCTATCTTTTCTATCTTTTCTTGAGCTAGTTTCGTAACACCTCACTAATAAAAAGGATTTTAAGGATCAGTTGGTACCTTTTGTCAGTTTATTTTTGGAATTAGCTTCAGAGAGGAGAAGAGAACCAAGAGGATAAGGAAAGTAAGAAAGCAAGGAAAGGAAAATAAATCAAAGAAGGGCAATGAAAGAAAAGGAAGGAAAGGATCAAGAAGCTTCAATGGAAATACTTGCAGGTAACAAATTGCATGTGTGATTTCCTAGCTAGTTTTTATATGCATGGTATGTGCATGTTGGTATATGGTTCTTTTATTGTCGTTGGCATAGATTTTAACGATATTGACAATGGATTTTAGCCTAACGTTTCCATTTTTGGATAGCCATGGTGTGATGGGATTGTTCTTGGTTTGAGCCTTGGATTGCTGGATGGTTTTAGAATCCGAGATGAGGTGGTATCAGGAAAATTCCAAAAGTCATAGGAATCCCTTGACCGATAATGGTGAGATACATAGTAAAACCTGAGGGTGGAGATAGGAAAATTCCTCAAGGATGGTGAATAAATTTTGAGGCATCCAAGCTCGTTTCGGTTTTGTGATCTCAACATTGGTTTAGGTGTGATCATGGTATGGAGAGGGTGGAGGTGGCTTAACCTCTGGATTCCCTTGGTTGTCTTTGGATTGGTTATCCCATGAGATCACACATTCATGCTTGGAATATGGAATGGGGGTGATTGGATGAAAGAAAGATATGATTCAGCCAATCTATGGTCGAGTGGAAGGTGGAATTCCTAAATGTGGTTGGTAATTACATATGGTTAATAAAAGATATGTTTCTCTTGTTTTTAGTAAAGAAATGTAATGATTATTTTGTGGCTTTAATGGTTTTCCCCTTATTGTTATTTATATAGTTATATGTTGGTTATAAGCACGGTTATATGAAAGTTCTCAGTGATGGATCTTTTCATGTTTTTACTTATATTTGAATAAATAATGAATGCAAGACATAATTGATGATATGAAAACTAATGTGAGAAGGTGGAGACCCTTGTGTTTAGAATTTCATTTATGACCTCTAGGTTGCACATCTACCAAGTGTTTGAAAAGATGTTAGTCCTAGTTGGGGATGGTTAGGTCAAGTCTTCGTTCCATTTTTGGTTCGTAACCATTGTCTTCATGTCTTTTATGAGTTCTAGAAGTTTCATGTATTTTTGGGTAGAGGCTTAGCCTCAGCCCTAGAAAGTGGCCTTAATTATAGTGGCCTTAATTCTAGCACAACACTGGTAGAAAAGGGCCATAATTGCACTGGTTCAGGCCTATGCATGCGACTAGGAACCCCTAGTCACATGGAGGCCTTGGCAAGGGAGCGACTGGGGTCTCAAGGTCAGGGAAAAAGTGAGTTTTCTCAAGGGTTGGATACCTGGACGGGTTGGGTTACTCCTCGAGGTCTTGCGGCACCTAAGGGAAGTCAGTAAGGTATTTAGTTGTCAACTCCATTTCCTTAAGGTCAAATTGGAGGTTGAGTGATATCATAGTGACCTTCAGCTCATGTTTACCCCGGGCAAGATTGTGAAAGTGGCTAAATGTGGGAGGATGCGTTACACAAACCATGAAGTTTTAATAGATATGGAAAATATATGGCCATCTGGAAAATGATCAGAAATTAGAACAATCCCACCAAGATTATTAAGGTTTAAAAGAAATTTTACCACTTGATTTACCTTTCCAAGTTGATCTATGATAATGACATTGAATTCCTATAGAAATAATATGATTTTTTTAATTCTATCATTAGTAATAGGTTTTTTCATCAAATTCTTAATGGCATAATGGTCTGTATGGACAAAGACCTCATAACCAATGATATAATGTCAAAATATATTAATGGAATTCACAACTAACAACATCTATTTTTTAGTCATAGTATATTAAGATCGAGAGGGGATATATTTTTATTGAAATAGATAACATAGGTCTTAATATTCTCTCTTTGACCTAATACTACTCCTACTTTAGTATGAGAAGCATATGTAGAGATATGGAATGACAACGTCCAATTAGACCCTCTTAGTACTGGTGCTAGAGGCAACTTTTCTTTAATTTTTTCAAAGGAAATTTGTAAATTAACATTCCAATAGAATTCAACATATTTAGAAAGTAACTTAAACAATGTTAGGTCCATTTTACTACTTTGTTCTATTAATCAACGATAATATGCTGCATATCTTAGGAAACTTCTCTCCCATATTGTTGATTTGATGGTTTTGGAAATTTAATAATGACTTCAACTTTAGTTGGACCTACTCTTATCCCTGCATAACACACATGATATCCCAATACAAACCCTTCCATTAGAAACATATAACACTTCTCATTGATAAGAGCTAAATTGATTTCTATGCATCTTATTAGACTTTTTTCTAAGTTAATCAAAGCTTCATTAAAAAAAAAAATCCAGATTTCAAAAAGTCATCCATGTATACTACTACACATTCATGTATCAGATCAACAAATATATCTAATACTACCCTTTGGAATGTAGCTGATGCATTACACAAACCAAAGTGTAACAAATTATAAGCGTATGTCCCCTAGGGACATGTGAAAGTTGTTTGGGCTTGATCTTTTAAAGCTATTTTGATTTTATTGTAAGTACTAAATCCTCCTAGGAAAAAGAAAAAAAAATTCCCAACTAATGTATCTTGGATTTGATTAATAAATGGTAGGGGGGAAATGATATTTCAAGGTTTCTACAGTTTAATTCTCTATACTCTACACAAATTCACCATTTTCCATTTTTCTCAGAAGCTACAACTAAAGGAGAAACCCACTCACTATCATAGATGGGATAGATAACCTCCACTTTTAATAACTTTTGAAGCTATTCCCTCACTATATCCTTCAGTATGTGATTCATTCTTAGTTGTAGTCACTCTTATAGGTATTACATTTTCTTATTTATAGATATTTTGTATGCATGTATTTGGATGGATACCCCGCATATTAATGTAGTCCCAAGCGAATGCTTTAAAATGTTTTTCTTAATAATTGAATTAATTGATCCTCTTGAGATGCTCCTAAATCAGAATTGATATTAAAGTATTTCCTAGGACCAATTTCAATAGTCTTACTATGACAATTTGTTATTAAATTCACACGAAAAGTGGTTTGAAATAAAAATTACAAATAATTCATTGTGAAAATTTATTGAGATCTTTGTTCTAAAATATGATTTGTAGTGATGTACTAAGTTGTTCCTAATTGTTCTATAATATTGGGATTGGATATGAAGTGATTAATTAAATTATTTATTTATTCTTGAAAATTGATAGTTTGAGCAATAAATAAAAGAGGTTGAATTACTTATTCTTTTGAATTTATTTCCTCAGGCTAAGACATTTGTTCCAATTCACTAAAGGAATTTGGAATAGGCCGGTTAAAAAATCATGTAAAAAAATACAAGGCCAAGGTCATGGAACACGTATTCTAAGCTGAATGGTGGGAAAAACATCCTAGTGGAAGTTAATTTTGGTTTATTATGGCTAAGGAAATTGGAAAAGGAAAAGTGACATTAACTGGAATTTTATTTATGAAAATAATGGAAAATACGATAAAAGTAAGATGAAAAGTCACGAGTTGCATGTGAGGAGGAAAATGAAGGAAAATAATGGAAAATGAATAAAATAGAGACCTCAGTGATAAAAAGGCTTTTGAGGATCAATTAATGGCTTTTTCTAGTGTTAGCGTTTTTGTCCTCATTCTATTCTCTCTATCTCATACTCTTTGACACTTGGAGTTTTTCTTGGATCACTTTTGGAGGAGTGTGGAACACTTGGGATTTGGAGCAAGAAGGAAAAGGAAGAGCATGAAAGCATAAGAGGACAGTGGGATCAACAACTACAACTGGATTTCTTTGCAGGTATCGAGTTGCATGTATGATTTCCTTGGTAGTTTTGGTATGCATTATCCATGCATGTGGTTATTTGGTTATGATCTTTCATTGGCATGAAGAATTTCCTGGATTGAAAATGGTTTTTCCTAGCCTTTCCATTTCCTGGATAACCATGGTGTTGTAGGTTTTCCTTTTTGTAGTTTGATTGGTGCTCATGTTTCGTATGGTTGTGGGTTGAGTTACTAGTTGTTGAAGCCTTGGTTGGAAAAATGCTCTGGAAGCCCTGTAACAACTTTGGTTGAGTTACAAGTCCTGAAAGAACTGGTTGGAAAAATGATCTAGAGCCCTTGGTGGGTTGAGTTACTAGTCCTAGAATCCTTTGTTTGAAAAAATCTCTAGAGCCCAATGGCAATTGTGGGTTGAGTTACTAGTCCTAAATGCCTTGGTTGGAACAAACACTCTAGATCCATGGCCAACTTGGATAGACACTAATTTGGTGATGGTTAGTGATGTACGACCATGAGGTGGAATTACTAGTTGAGGATTGAGTTTGTTTGGACTCTATAAGCCATGGTTTGGTGTTCCTAGTTTATTCCATGAGATCCCACATTCATGCTTGGAATATGGTACGAGGATGATTGGCTGAAAGAGAGATTTGGTTCAACCCAATCTATGGTCAAATGGTATGTGGAAGTCCATGACTTGGTTGGCATTTTCATAAGAGGTATTTTCTATTGTCATATATGAGCATATGTATTTCTTATGATGGTGATATTGTGGTTGAGTTTCCATGGTTTATATGTTGATTATATGAAGTATATTGTCTATGGATCTGGACATGTTTGATGAATATATGAATAGTTGATGAATGCATGGAATAAAAAATGTTATTGTAGCTATTATGAGATGGAATTATACCTCCTTGATGATTCTTAGATAAGCATGAGATCCCTACGTTCATATGTGTATATATGACCTACAGATTTCATGTTCATGATATGTTTGACAAAATGAATTTCATGGTTAGGCCTTGTTAGGTCAATTTCTTACCTAATATTTGTATGGAAGGCTTTGTCCTTATGTCATTCATGGTTCTAGAAATTTGTATTAAGTTATGGTAGAGGTTTGTATCCTATCCTTAAAAAAATGGCTTAAATCTCACAATGGTAGGCACAAACCTGGGTGAAAAAGACTATAGTCACTCCCTTGTAGGAATCATGTGTGTGACTGGAGAGTTTCAGTCGAAATCAAGCAGTATTTTTCCAACATCTTGGAGATTAGGGCACTAAAAAAGGAGGTTTAACTTAGTGTCTGGGAACCTAGAAGGGTGGTTTATCCCTTGGGGGTCCTATAGCACCTAATAGGGAAGTCATTAAGGTGTTTGGTTTTTTTTATTCCACTTCCTTAAGACTATCTAGGAGGTTAAATCATATCAAGTAACTCTTCGTCACATGTTTACCTTGGTAGGCCAATAAATTGGGTAAATGTGGGAGGAGGGTGTTACAAAGTGGTAACAAAGCATGGTTCAACACTTGGATTGGATGGGCGAAATGTGTTTGTCTTGCATGCGTGTAGGTTGTATATATGCTTTCTATGTATGCATTATGATGGTCATTGTTGTAGTTGTATCGTCATGTAGAAGTTGATGATGTTGTTGTTGGGATGTGTTTGTCATGAATGCATGTCAGTGTCTATATATTATTATGTATGCATTGTCATGGTTATAGTTATGAATGTATAGTAGGAAAAACATGCATCGTGGGGTAATTGTATGCAACTAGGTCATGAATATGCTATTGGTATGTTATGATGTTAATGTGTTGCCTGAGATAGAGCAGGGGATCCAGATCATCAAAGCAAGGTTACAACATTGTACCTTGTGGTAAGAGTAGATCATCATATAGGGTTGTATGGTGGGTATGTAGGTATGTTGGTTAATGGTTGCTATATGCATTAAGGTTATGTACATGCTTGTAACTCTATTTTTTTGTGGTCACATGCATGATATATGCTACTTCATCAGTGTAGACATATGCATGTGCATCAAATAGTCATGCGTGGTAGTTGATTTGTTGTTATATACATCGTGGTTATACACATGATTATTATGGTCATCACAACTAAGATATTGATGTGTATCATGCTAATCTAGATTGATCTGTGCATATGGATATGGTTATGGCTATGATATTCAGGTATGAGTCGATATTTTTGTGATATTGTGCCATACTACTATGGACTGACTTGTTTAGATGTGATAGCCTCTCCTAAGATATTTTGAGGTATGAGTGGATTATGTTATATATTTGATTTATTTAACATGCTATGTTTACAACTTGTTTGAATCTTTGATTAATTGCATGATATGAGTATGTGTCTATAAGATTTCACGAATGAATGATATTGTTTTATGATAGTTGTACTAACACATATGTGCTAAGATAGCTGATATGTACTTGAGTGTAAGTGGGTGCTAGTTGTATCATTACGATTAATGACTATGATTTCACTGTTGTTTATGACATGGATGATTAGTCTTGGTAAAGGTTGATTTCAAATTAATAGACATGGCATCTTGATCTTTGGAACATGTGGCTAAAATGTGTGAGCAATTGCAGGGAAACATGCTTGATAATAGAATGACAAGGTAACAATGCATTGTTTATATAACTAACCACTGGGTGATGTGATAGAACGTAATAAAACTCAATTGCAGCAAGGTAAAAAGGTAAAATAAAGGAATCGGGTGAGAATTTCTTTGGCTATGTTTGGAAACCGAAATTCCAAACGAATGAGCGCTTTACATACATGAAGTGCTCTTAACCTATATTTTGTCTAACATTATGTGGATATATGTTATATTCCTAAACATTTATTTCACAGGTGTAACAACTTGTTTCCAATTATAGCTAGACCAGTCAAGGGAATTGGAGTCCCGTGAGAGATGGCACGGATGTGTTTACTTACAAGGCAGTGTGCTTTTCATGACAAGGTAAGGTAACTAGTATATTGTATATTTATTTATGCAATGATAGTTATGTGTTTATGGAAGTATGATGCAGGGAATATCATGGCAAAGAGACTGCCATGAAATATTGAAGAAGGCTTGGATTGAGATTTCCTTGGAAGCGTTGGGAACCCATGGGGACTGAGTCATGGTGTTTGCTTCTAGTTTGTGCTTTTGGTCTACTATGATTTATTTATGCTTGATTTGTAGTTTCGTTTATGTTTGGTGCATGGCCATGGCACTTTGGTTTTGGTGTCATATTTTTATTGTTTTTCATGGTTATCTTTTTGTTTGTTTCTTGTTCTTTCCTTTTGTTTTTTAAGGGTATTGGGAATTGGTTTGGGAAAGAGGAAAGTTAACAAATCCCGAGGAGAGATGAATGGAACCCAACAGGTAATGTAAGACCTGAATGAAGTCAGTGCATATATAAGGGCAGCCGAAGGCAAGAGTAAGACAATTAGTTGGATTGGTTGGGTCCATTAGGATAAATGGATGGTGGCAGGACAATCACGAGAAAGGTAAAGTAAATGGATTTGAGGCATTATGTGCCTTGGATAAGTTGGGAATTGTTGTCCTCAATGTTGTGCATGATATGCACGGATAAAGGGAGTTATCTTAACCTTGATCTTATGTTATTTGGTAGTTATGTTATGATCATGATTTTTTAATGCTAATGTTTATATGTATATATGTATGTATGTCTTGGGTCACCCAAATACCATCTTTTTACCAACCTTTCACTCCACTTTCATCTCAATTTTAAACCATATTTCTCTTTCCCATACCCTTACATTAAACTATTTCATGATTACATTGGGTTTAGTGTTTTTGAGTGAATTTATGATTAAATTTTGGAAAAATAACATGTTTTCACTTATATATGGATGCGAGATGAGTTTCATTATGTTTGTAAGTATATATGAAGACTTCAACAAAGACATATTTGACCACCAAGCCTCAAATTCGAATTTCTTCTTCAACCCCTTGAAGATTTGATGAAGATTTGGGATATTCCTTCAAGTATACTTCATGGAGAAGAATCATGGAAGTTTTGATAAGATTTATTATCAAAGATATTAGATATTTGTGAGAGGATTTGTAGAGATGTTACTTGATAAGTGTTAGCACATGGTTGTAACCACATGAGAAATTTGTGGATTTAGGAAATATTTGTGGATCTCAAATATTTTTTAGTTATCTCAAGTTTATGTATAAATAGGAGTGTCTCCTCCATTCCAAGGCGAGGACTCTTTGAGCATGTATCAAAATTATGATGGAATATAGTAAAGATTCCTTTTACATAAATTTCCATTCTATAATTTTAGATGTAAATTGATTTAATGTAGTGTATGAATTTATGGAATAGTTTGTCACTTTTCTCTTAGGAGATTTGATCTCACTCCAAATCGATCAAGGAAGCATTTTATTTCATTATAAATAGTTGTGAATATTGGTTAGATTTATATGTTGGGTTATAATCTTGATTGTTAATAGGTCCTGTGAAACATTATAAAGAGACCTCCTGTAAGGGAGCTTTTTATTTTCTTGTCTACAACAACTAAGTCATGCAACTCATCTTAATGCTTTCTATAGGTTTATATGCTTTATTGTTTTCATTAGGAATACTTGATAATTTTGATTGTCGATAGGTCTTGTGACACATTATGGAAGGACCACCTATAAGGGAGATTAGTGTTTTCTTGCTTACAACAAGTGAGTTTTCTTAGCTTAGAGTCATTTGCCTACTCTTGCATATATTTTTCTTGCATCATCACAATCTTACAAGTATCCCTGGTTGATAATTTAATGAAATCAATTTAAGAAATTGAATTTCCTGACAGTGTGTATGTCATTCTCTGATAGGATCATGATTTTTTTATGCTAATGTTTATATATATGTATGTATCTATGTATCTATGTCACTGGGTGACAAGGTTGTCAGGGATCATTCTTGTGGAGGAATGATTACTCATGTAGGTGAATGGCATGAAAGAGGTTCCTAGTCTTATGGGGAATCAAGTGGGTGGGAAGAGTAGCCTTGAAAAATTTATGAGGTCAGTATCATGTCGATATGAGTTGATATTATGTGTTTATACTATGCCTATGTTTACATTATGGATAGGTAATGATGAGAGATACATTGGTGGAATGAAAACAACATGATTTGCGGCATGCTAGGATACACATGGATGGAGGAGAGACACTGGAAGCAAGGTTGCTTGGTAGAGACAGTGTCGTTTTGGATGTGCAATGCTACTGTTGTGCATATTGTATATTCAGTGATTGTATCTATGGTGCTATGTGTCTGTTGTATATATGGTGTTGTGTGCATATTGCATATGCAATGTTGGGTATAGATGGTGCTATGTACATGTTGGATATGTGGTGTTGTGTACATATTGTGCTATGCGCATGATGGATATGCGACGTTGTGTGCATATGGTGTTGTGTGCATGTTGGATATGCAGTGTTATGTACATATGGTGCTATGTACATGTTGTATGTGCAATGCTATGTACATATAGTGTTGTGTGCATGTTGTACACGTGGTTTTATGTACATATGGTGTTGTGTGCATGTTGTGTTGTGTACATGTAGTGTTGTGTGAAGATGGTGTTGTGTACATGTTGTGCATGTGGCACTGTGTACATGTGATGTCGTGCATGTGGTACTATATACATGTGGTATTGTGTACACATTGTACAAGTTGTACGATGTACATGTGGCATTGTATACATGTTTTGTAGATGGTGCCATGTACATGTGATGTTGTGTATAGGTTATGCAAGTGGTGTTGTGTACAAGTGGTACTATGTACATGTTGTACATCTGGTAATGGTGTACATGTGGTATTGTGTGCATGTTGTACATGTTGTGTTGTATACATGCGGTACTATGTATGTGCATTGTATAGTTGTGGCATCGTCACATGTGTTTTGATTGTGTTGTACTATGTCTACCTATGTGTATTGTATTGTACACCGGATGTAGGAGTATGTATTGTGTTGTGTTTTACATCAGGTGTAGGTGTACGTGTCATGATGTATATCAGGTGTAGGTGTATGTATTGTGTGGTGTCGTACACTATGTGTGGATGTATGTGTTGTGATGTACATTGTGTATGTGTACATGATTGAAGAAAAGAAAAAGGTGCAGGGTGCTTGTTAGGTGTGACAACCAATCTAGTGTGTGTACAAAAGGACAAAGGACAAAGGTAGAAGCAAAGGATCGATTAAAGAATAAGTATCAACATTTTATTTCAATTTTATTATGCATGTGATCTATGATTCTGATTTATGATGGTTACATGTGATCTATGATTTAGTTTATGATGATTGCATGCACTTCATGATTTTGATCTATGATGGTTGTGTTTTGAGCTAACCGAATGTGATATGTTTATACAAGATGATTTGGTCAAGAGCTAGTTTGACTTGTGACAGGAAGTGAGAAAAAATGCAAGTATACCTTATTGACGAGCTACCGATGAGGTATGATGTGAATTTATTTCAATTTATTTTAAATCTAATGGAAATTATGTTCTTGGTACAGGAAGGCATGAAAATGTCGAGTTGGGTGGTTGAAACTGACTACAATAATTAGTAGTTCCAGTGAAAGGAAAGTGGAACATGTAGCAACATGCTGGTAAAGCACTTTATGAGAATGCCATTATGGGACACTAGTACCCAATAGTGTCCATTGATTTCCATGAACATGTTATGACCAATATGACAATTTTGAGGCAGGAGATGGCTTAGTTTTTTGACTTCTGATGCGAGAAAACCTTACCAAGGGAGGGGTCACCCAAGGGACTGTGTAGCAGAGAAGGGGATGCTCCCAAAACTTGGAAGGTGTGTGACTGCATGGAAGGGGGCGACCATATTTCTTGAGGGACTGTGTAGAAAAGAAGGGAAGGAAGGGGATGGATTTGTTTTGTCAATTAAAATTTCCAGATGGAATCAAATGCACATTGGGAGTGTGCCCTGTAACAATAAGACGATACTCGATACCATGAGAGGGAAAGTGGCACGAGGATTGTAGCGTTGGACATTTGATGTAGCTTTGACTTTAGTAGTGGATTCTAGATCTCCTAGGAAGGAGGTGAATCCTAGTATTACTCTGAGGGTGGAGGTGTGAGCCTCTGGATTCCCTTGTTGATGATACAAGCATTGTATCCTTTTATTTGTTGGTTGAGAAAATGTGCATATGTGTGTGTGTGTGTGTGTGGATTCCCTTGTTGATGATACAAGCATTGTATCCTTTTATTTGTTGGTTGAGAAAATGTGCATATGTGTGTGTGTGTGTGTGTGTTATATTGTAAATATTGTATCAAGTTATATTTATAAAGTTGCATAGACAGTATGATTATTTGTTAGTTGAAGCAAATGTGTATGAGTGTATATGTGGTTATTATTATAAATACCATAATGAGATGTGTTATAAAGCTCCAATAAATAGTATGATTGTCATATCCTCAACAATGGTCATTGTAAACACTACAATGAGTTGTGTTATAAAGCTCCATAGGAAATATCTTTTGTTTTCAGTGGTTTGTTGGTTTATAGGTGTCATTGAACACCAAGTATGGTGTTCCCCCAAGGGGGAGGGTTTTGTAACAACCCTGGTTAAAAATTCATGTAAAAAAATATAAGACCAAGGTCATGGGACATGTATTCCAATTTGAATGGTGAGAAAAGCATTCTAGTGGGTGTTCATTTTTGTTTCTTATGGCTAAGGAAATTGGCAAAGGCAAAGTGACATTAATTGGAAATTTATTTATGAAAATAATGGAAAATAGGAGAAAAGGAAGGTGAAAGGTTACAGGTTGCATGTGAGGAGGAAAATGAAGGAAAATAATGGAAATGAAGAAAATAAAGGCCTCAATGCTAAAAAGGCTCATGAGGATCAGTTCATGATTTTTTCCAATGTTAGAATATATATATTATATATATATATATATATTAGCTTAGAGCTCTCATTCTATTCTCTCTCTCATGCTCTGGGACACTTATATTTTTACTTGGAGCACTCTTGGAGGAGTGTGGAACAATTGGGATTTGGAGCAAGAAGGAAAAGGAAGAGAAGGAAAGTGTAAGAAGACAACGAGATCAACAACTACAACTGGATTGCTTTTCATGTATCAAGTTTCATGTATGGTTTAAGACAAGGGAAAATAGGCATAACAAAATAAACCCAATAGTTATCATTTGCTTCCAATCTAACATGACCTTCCTTGGGATTTGTATTTCACTATATAGAAGGGTCATGAATAGGAGGATATGATTGTGGTAGAATTCCATGTTACTCATAGTTAATAATTTCCATCATTTCCTTATCTGTTCTCCCAAATTTTCTTTAGTTGTTGTTAGTTTCTCGTATTGGTTCCTTGTATACCCCATCCCGTGAGAAGAATGGGTTGGAAATGCTTAGGTTGCTGCAAATTTCAGAAAAGAAAAAAACGTGAGATAAATTTCAAAATGAAAAAGAATGGAAAGGGATGTAAAGAAAATAAAAAGCCAATAATCTCTTTAGCTCTATCCCCTCTTACATATCCCATAACCCCTTAGTTTCATGCATATTTCATGCCTATCAAAGTAAAAGGAAATTTAAAAGAACATGTTATCATTGATGAATCAATAAATTTCCCATAATTAAATGGGAATATTATTATTATTACATGATAATCAATGAAGCTTGTTAATCAAGTCAATCAAAGAAAGAAAAATGCTAATTAAGGGTTTTGGAAAAACAAAGGTACGAGAAGTTACTCAATCAACTAAGCAGCCCCTTTAAAAAGGTGCTTATAGATGATGCTCCTACATAACCTACTATAAGAATATGCCACCTCTCATGAAGTAAACACAAAATCATAAAACTTACCACTTGCACCTATCATTTGAAATGACCAAATTAGGAATCATTCCTCCCCTTAGAGTTGGAAGCACATATTATGAACATATGATAACCCTCCCATACTTGAATTTGGAAGATTTTATACAATGAAATCTAGTGAGGGATTTGAATATGATACCTCATGTGAAGTACTTTGATGACTTTGACATTAACTATGGTCCACTTTGATGCTCTTATTATTTTGGTACCCATGATGTTGATCTCACTTAATCCCTTTAGTATGTGTTAGATGATATTCCATATCTAGGAAAAATCCCTTAAGGGATGATGATGCTTCTCCAACACTCCATTGATGATGCTCTATCACATGCATAGATGATGTAGGACACTTGAAAAAAGGCATTGAACAATTGTTTAGGAGAATTTCCTTTAATGATGACTTGCACAAACTATAAGACCCTCCTCCAACTTCATGACCTTGGGCATTGACCTTCTGATATAGGGTGTTGCCTTCGGAACATGATGTGTCCTTTACATGATAAAACATCTCGATCTTGGAATTACACCTTCTTGATGGATTGTTCACTTATCTTAATTATAATAGACATTGATGATGACTTGAGACATATTTAGATGGGATTCTGCACCTTATATCATGATGACATCATTCTCGGACATGAGAACATTACCCTTGTACTATATTTGATGATGACATTGGATTTTTAGGATTATATTGAGCTTTAGAGGGCTCTTTTTGGTGAAGATTAACCACTTTTGATGATGAGTCATGATTTATGGGATGAGATCTACCCCTTGGGTCACCCATTGCACCTTTTCATGGAGAGATGTCACTTATGAATATTATTTCACCCTTTCAAGGGGAATTTATTCACATGTGTGGGTTCTTTGAGAATATTTTTTCATGTTTATTCATTAAATATGCCATCTTTGGGGGTCGACTTGATGATTTATCCACCTCATATCATGGATGATGTATTTTTAGGGAATTTTAGCCTAATTTAGGGATAAATCGCTTGGTTACCCTCATTTATATAAGAGAGTGATTCATATCTTGGATTCATGGACACACTTGAGATTATTCAACTCTTGGATTAATATATTTATCTCTTATGCACTATGAAGCACTTGATCCCTTTTCCTGGATGATTATGTTGAAGCTCGGACGAATGCATGGTGAAATTGTTGATCTAGATTGTCATTGATGTCAATACGAAAATATTTTGGATACTAAATGATGATGTGAAGCCAAGAAAAACAGATCCATGAAACAATAGGAGCAAGAATCCAAGGAGAAAGCCATCAGGGAAGCCATTGGAAATCATCATGAAGCCAAAGAGTAAGAGGAAGAAGTTCATCGAAGGAGAAAAGAGGAACACAACATCGAAAAGAGTAGCTATCGGAAGTCATAAGAGTGAAGAAAAGCCACGGGAGCGAGAACCCTAGAGTAAGAGCCATAACGAAGGAGTTAACAATAATAAACCATGTAAACCTTTTAATAGTTCACAGCGCATTAGAGAAATCAATATCGACCACTTTATCGCTTTATTATGTGTCAAGTTGAATCCCCTGACTGCGACATGTATTATGGACCCAATGGTTCCATAGAAATATTCTCTATTGTTATATCACATCTGCCATACTAAAGCTACCGCATCGAAAGATGTATGAAAAAGGAATGTCACACCAAAATCTACAATTGCGATATCATTGCGGACACACTGCACCATTGTAATACAACTCAATATAATATCGCATACATCACATAATCGCAAACCAAAAAGGGATGTTCCATTCAAAATAATGATTTCGATATAATATGTGGACCTAAACAAGTTATAGTAACAACCCTAATATAACATAGTGTCTGGCTATCGGAAGTTACGCAAATCATAAAGGGTTGTCACCGATGAAACGGTGATTGTGATAGTTTCGTGGACTGCCGATTGCGATAGAATGGTAGACCCAACATAGTTATTAAAAATAGTTCATTAAATATCGCATCGCTATGGGTTGATATGTGAATATTGGTGATATTGATATCAAAAGAAAGAGCATGTGCATACTTGTAAAACCTATGATTATCATGAAAGTCGCGATTGCAGGATTACATGAATGATGTGGCATGTGGGACCTCCAATATGGGTATAGCCTCTCTTATGATGTGATTTATGTCAATAACAAGGATATGTTATAATGTTATAATTGATTAAATATTAACAAAAGGCCCTCCAATATATTTTAATGTGCCACCTCATGCACAAGTCGACCTCTCCACCAATGAATGTGTCTTTTGGTTAGTAGAAAAACACACATATATATACAAGTTGAAACACTTCACTTCAGGCAATCAATTTTGTGCATCTAACACGGAGAAGAAGTAACAGTCCCCAACTTGTGAAATTGAAGAAACAGAGAAATCCGAAGGTCAAGAGGGAAGGAAGGAAGTTGAAGGTCTAGTAGGAAAGAAGGAAGTCGAAGGTTGAGAAATTCCATTGATTGGGTTAATCTTTGAAAGGCTCAGACCTGTGATGAATTAGAAGAAGTACAAATCGCAACCTGAAGAACAATTTTGTGAAGATCTGTATGATTTCGAACCAGCAAAGAAAGATTTCATCAGTCATTGTTTGAAGGGAACAATAGACAACACCAGAGTTGAAGTAATTGTGAGTTTTTTCCTTGGAAGTAAGATACCGCAATAGTCACTCATGAAGCAGTTACTCCTGAAGAAGTTACCGCGACAATAAGAACAGAAGGCTTAAAAATAGAGAATTGTTTTTTGTGCAAACATTAAGGCTTAGCACAACTTATCAAAGATATCTTGTTGAAAAGCATTAGTAGATATTGGAGACATTATTGGAGATCATGATGGCTATTTGATATCATCATGAGATAACTTTGCAGACTCTTCTTGGGAAATATGAAGAATTGTGAAGAATCCTTCATATGAAGATAGGTTCTCATTGATGTAGCAGTGAAGATGTAGATTGACAAAACACAATGAAGAATATTTTGAGGTCAGTGTAATACAATCAAAACATTTCTTGACAAATAAAACCGATAAGGTTGGAGCCCTTGGGGTTGGTTCCTTAGAATTGGAAGGATTTGTGTCCTTGGATTTGGTGCTCCTAAATCCAAGGTTGGTGCCTCGCCAAGATAGGGTCGGAGCCCTTGGGGTTGGTGCCTCAAAATTGGAAGGATTGGTATCCTTGGAGTTGGTGCTCCTAAATCCAAGGTTGGTGCCCTAGAGGTTGGATCCTCACAAAAGACCAAGTTGGTGCTTGGAAACGGGTTGGAGCCATATATATATATATATATATATATATATATATATAATATATATATATATATATTGTACTTGATTTATTGTAAATATTATATTAATAAAAGAATTTATTCCTATTATTCATTTTGTGTTCTAAATATAATTGATTTAATTGATAAAAGTAACAATTTAAAATAAATACTAATTCACCCCCCTCTAAGTATTTCCAACAATTGGTTTCAGAGCCAGTACCTTCACCCAAAACCTAATAGCTTGAAGGTTGATCAATTAGAACACAAGTAGAAAATCCAAGGAATAAATTCTCCAATCCTCTTAAAGATGTGTCTCCCTCAACCACCGAAGTTGATATCAATCAATCTATAAAGGCTCCATGGTTCCACATAAACTTTGATATATGGGAAGCAAGAATGAGGAATTCCTTAAAGATTCAGGGAATTGAAGTTTGGAAATCAACGATTACTGATAACATGATGGATGAAGAATCCAAGGAGTATAATGCAAAAGCGAGGAAAGAAATCCTGAATGGGCTACCAGATTCTCTATAAAGGAAAATTTAGAAAAGTGTTCGTCAGCAAAGGGTATATGGGACAAACTTCATGACCTTCACTCGAAAGGTGCATTGACTATGACCACTAGTCAAGAAGATGATGAAAAGCAAGAAGGAAATACATAACCTATCATGGAAGATGAAAATAAGAATGATGACATCAAGGCTAAAGAAGGCCTAGAATATGAAGATAATGAAAAATATTTTGAAGAATATCTCCTCACTAAACTTATGGCTGCCATGGAAGAGATCATCAATTTGAAAAAGGAAAACAAGGAACTTAAGAAGAAAGCACTAGATGGTGACTAAGAACAAACAAGGAAGGAATGTTGACCTTGTCAAGCTTCAAGTACAAGAAATGGATGAAGAGCTTTCCAAGCTTAAGGAGGAATTTCACAAAAACAAAAGAAAGAATCATAAAAAAGTCATATCCATGACAAATTAATTGGATAAGGAAAAGAAATAGGAAGATAACTTGTCAAGCCACCTTGAACAAAGGCACAAGAGCTTGAACAAACTTGAAGCAGGTATTGGTAAATACAAGGAAGAAGTCTCCTCCCTTAGATCACAACTAAAATAAGCAAGGAAACAAGAACAAGGAACTGAGAAGATAATGGAAGCATTGGTAATAATAGAAGGACAGGTTGATGAAGCAGAAAATGAGAGAAACACCATGATATGCCAACTAAAAGCAAAGGATGAAGAAATATTCAAACTAAAATCAGACCTCAAACTTCTCAAGGCTGAAACATGTAAAGCTACAAGGATCATGGAAGAAATGGAGAGCAATCTAGCTATGGAAAATGAAGAGATATTCATAATGAAAGCAGATATCATCTCTCTTAAAATAGAAGCAAATGAAGCAACTTGTATCAAGGAAGAGATTGAGAAACAACTTGCTAAGAAGAATAAAGACAACAAAATATTGGAAGAAGAGAATGTCTCCCTCAAGAAAAAGGTAGAATGGATGGACAATTTTTTGAAGATCTCCCAACACTTGGATGACATGCTCAACCATCAAAGATCCACATTTGATAAATTAGGTCTTGGATATGAACGAGAATCCTCAAGCTAGAATGATAATGATTCAAACAAAAAGGATGTGAGAAAGCCATAAAGAAATATTGATACTCCCAGTTCCAGGAAAGGCAAAGATAAGAGTCAAGGCAACAATGAAGGAAGTCTCGTTCTGAGAAGAAATGTAGATGATGTCAAGGATGCAAGAAGAAATTGTTATAATCAAAGGATCTGAAGGCGGAAATACTTTAGAAGTACATCAAGGAAACCTCCTTCTCCTAGGTACAAAAGTATATTTCTTGGTTATTGTTATTCTTGTACAATCTTTGGACACATGCCAAAAGATTGTAGAGAATATCACAAAGATAGACATTATGGTCCCCGACAATCTCTGAAAAGCAATTTTGCAGGAAAAAATCATGAATTCTTATTCATGAACAACATATAATGCTTCAAGTGTCATAACATCGGTCATATGGCACATGATTGTAACTTGACTTGGGCTCCTACACAAGCTAGAACAATGCTAGAAAAGAAAGTTACACGAGTATGGAGAAGAAAGCAAATACAATTCGAAAATCTCTTGGACTCTCCAGCCGACAACACATGTTGTTGATTTTATGAACATATCCTTGATATTCTGAGTGTTTGATGATGGGATTCTGCCAAAAAGGGACCATGCATACAGTTAGGCGGATCTTTTGATTCTTGATCATTATTGCAGAAGCTATCTGTGAAAGGGTCCTTATGAAATCCTTGATGAGCAATATTAACAATTATTATTTGATAGATCATCTCTCATAAATGCTCCATTGAAGAACATGATCTCTTATCTATCCAATGGACTATTGTTAAAGATGTTTCCCACTTGATATCTAAGAAGATATTGGAGTAGCAGAGAAGGCTATCTAATGCTAATAAGGTGAATAACTATGTTATTGTTATTACAGAAGTTGAATGTTTCGACTAAGGGATTAGATGTGAGAATAGGTAAATTATGGACACAAATAGAGGCAACCTTCAAACAAATAGATACATCTGGGAATGAAGCTTGAAGCAAGAGCAGTTGGCAGCATCTAACAAAATTGAAGCATTGCAAAAAGCTGCCAATTAGTAAAAAGAATTCAAAATACAGTCACAAATTGGATGTCAAAATATGCTAGTAGAAATAAATTGCAGAAACGTTTACTACAACACAAGGAAAAATGACTCATCAAAAGGACTATAGAAAGAAGAATGTTTCATAGTCGAATATAAGCTCAGTTTAATGCTAGTCACTTTGGAAAATACCAACAGTGAGGCACAATCTTTCACCATTTCATCCGAATGCAATGATGTTAAAATATTGAATGGCAGTGACTTAAGGAGAAGCACAAAAGTACAGAGGAACTTGAATTTGAAGAAATATTGTGAGAAAGAAAAATTTAGTGGTATTTTCTCTTGTTTCAGACTATTAAGATCTCTTAAATCTGACTATGGAGACAAAAAAAATTCGGGCAACAATCCTTCTATATTGAGCAAAAAGAAGAGCACCATGACAGGGGGAGCAATTTGACAGGGGGAGTAGTTTGACAGGAGGAGCAGTTCGACAGGGGGGGAGTCCTTGTGCACTCCTTTGCCATTGATGTCAAAGGGGGAGAGAAGAAGAATATTGCCATTAATGAAAAAGGGGGAGACTGTTGATCTAAATTATCATTGATGTCAATATGGAAATATTATGGATACTAAATAATGATGTGAATCCAAGAAAAGCAGATCCATGAAACAACAAGAGCAAGAAGCCAAGGAGAAAGCCATCAGGGAAGCCATTGGAAATCATCGTGAAGCCAAAGAGTAAGAGGAAGAATTTCATCGAAGGAGAAAAGAGGAACACATCATTGGAAGAGTAACTATCAGAAGTCATAAGAGTGAAGAAAAGTCACAGGAGCGAGAACCCGAGAGTAAGAGCCATAACGAAGGAGTTAACAATAATAAGCTGTGTAAACCTTTTAATAGTTCACAATGCATCGGAGAAATAAATATCGACGGTTTTATCATTGTATTATGTGTCACGTTGAATCCCCTGACTGCAATATGTATTAAGGACCCAATGGTTCCATAACAATATGCTCTATTGATATATCACATCCACCATGCCGAAACTACCACATTAGAAGATGTATCGCAAAGGAATATCACACCAAAATCTGCGATTGTGATATCATTGTGGACTCACTGCACCATTGTAATAAAACTCAATATAATATCATACCCATCACATAATCACAAACCAAAAAGGGTTATTCCATTCAAAACAGCGATTGCGATATAATATGCGGACCCGAACAAGTTATATTAACAACCCTAATATAACATCGCATCCAGCTATCGAAAGTTATGCAAATCATAAAGGGTTGTCACCGACGAACCACCAATTGTGATAGTTTCATGGACCGCTAATTAAGATAGAGTGGTAGACCCAACAAAGTTATTAAAATTAGTTTATTAAATATCGCATCCACTACGTGGTGATATGTGAATATCGATGATATTGAAATTGGAAGAAAGGGAATGTGCACACCTGTAAAACCTCTGATTATCATGAAAGTTTCGACTGTGGGATTAAAGGAATGATGTGGCATGTGGGACCTATAATATTGGTATAGCCTCTCTTATGACGTGATTCTCGTAATAACAAGGATATGTTATAATTGATTGAATATTAACAAAAGGGCCTCCAATATATTTTAATGTGCCACCTCATGCACAAGTTGGCCTCTCCACCAATGAATGTGTCTTTTGGTTATTAGCAAAACTCATCTATGTACAAGTTGAAATGCTTCACTTCAGGCAATAAATTTCCTACATCTAACATAGAGAAGAAGTAACAGTTCACAACTCATGAACTTGAACAAACAGAGAAAGCCAAAGGTCGAGTGGGAAGGAAGGAAGCTGAAGATCCAACAGGAAAGAAAGAAGTCGAAGGTCGAGAAATTTCATTGATTGGCTTAATCTTTGAAAGGCTCAGACCTATGATGAATTAGAAGAAGTACAGACTGCAACTTGAAGAACATTTTTTTGAAGATCTGTATGACCTCGAACCAGTGAAGCAAGAATTCATCAATCATTGTTTTAAGGGAATAGTAGACAACACCCCCGTTGAATTATTTGTGAGTTTGTTCCTTGGAAGTAAGGTACCACGACAATCACTCCTGAAGTAGTTACTCCTGAAGAAGTTACTACAACAATAAGAATAGAAGGTTGAAAAATAGAGAATTTTTTTTTGTGCAGACATTAAGGCTTAGCACAACTTATCAAATATATCTTGTTGAAAAGCATCAACAGATCTTGGAGATATTATTGGAGATCATGATGGCTATTTGAAATCATCATGTGGTAACTCTGCAGAATCTGTTTGGGCAATATGAAGAATTGTGAAGACTCCTTCATATGAAGACAAGTTGTCATTGATGTAGTAGTGAAGCTGTAGATTGACAAAGCACAGTGAAGAAGATCTTGAGATTAGTGTAATACAACCAAAACATTTATTGACAAAGAAAAACTATAGGGCCAGAGCCCTTGGGGTTGGTGCCTCAGAATTGGAAGGATTGGTGTCCTTGGAGTTGGTTCTCCTAAACCTAAGGTTGGTTCCTTGACAAGATAGGGTTGGATCCCTTTGGGTTGATGCCTTAGAATTGGAAGGATTGGTCCTTGGAGTTGGTGATCCTAAATCCAAGGTTGGTACCTTGACAAGATAGGGTCAGATCCCTTGGGGTTGGTGCCTCAGAATTGGAAGGATTGGTGTCCTTGGAGTTGGTGCTCCTAAATCCAAGGTTGGTGCCTTGACAAGACAGGGTTGGTGCCCTAGAGGTTGGAGCCTCACAAAAGACCAAGTTGGTTCTTAGCAACAGGTTGGAGCCCTATATATATTTTACCTTATTTACTGTAAAGATTATATCAATAAAAACATTTATCCTTATTGTTCATTTTGTGTTCTACATATAATTGATTTAACTGGTAAAATTAACAATTGAAAAGAAATATTGATTCACCCCCTATCTGTATTTCCAACAGAAGTAAGTTAGTTTACTTATTGTATCTTGGTTTTATGCATAATTGGGTGGATGTTTCATGGGTCAATCTAATTTTCTTGGTATTTGATGCATGATCCTTGTTAAGGTAACCCTTATTCCAAGTATTTGAGGAAATAACTAGTTTTCTCCTTCCTTTAATCATCTTAAGAAATTGACAACCTTGATCTCAAATCCTATGGTAATTTAGCTTACCTTCTCTATTTGTTTGAATCTTATTTTCACTCCAAGGGAACCCTATAATAATTTGATTCCTAGACTCAATATGCCCTACATTTATATGGCACTACTCCATCTCTCTTTTATTAATCATCTAAACTATACAAATAATTTTCCTTTTTTTTAATGGTATATTACGATTTATTTACGTCAACATCTTATACTTCCAACATTAAATGACTTATTGATCTATACCCCAAGGTTAAATATTTTGAAAAGTGGATTAGAAAAGTAAAACTATTTCTTTACATTAATTTTGTAGTCACTTTATAGGGTCGTTGTCAAGGGTTTTATTTATGAATATATGTTTTTTATTATCATAAAAAAATTTGTAGTTTTTTTCCTATTTTACTTCTATATTTAGTCTTTATTTTACACTTTTCTATCATAGTTTCAAGGGAAAAATATGTTGTTGTCATAAACTATTGTATCGCTACAATTTGTTGATTTTAAACCCTATTTTATGGTAGGATTTTGGTAATTCCTTGGTTGGTGTGTTTGGGAAACATATTTGAGACTTTACAGGTCAAACATATCCTCTATATTGAGCTGCAACCTTAAACCTAAATCTAGAAATTACTCCTTCTGCACCTCAAACCCTAATTGACTATACTTTTATCCAATGGATTTTCATTATAGGATCCTTAGGGGGAACTTAGCTTAAGTTCCTTACAGTACTTAATCCTTAAACACTAACATGGAAGCCTACCATGTGTTGGATTGTTTCCATCACTAAAAATGAGGGGAATTGTTGCTAAGTTGATAGTGGCAACACTTCATTGTTGCACTTAATCTAGTTTTCCTAGTGAGGATTTACACTAAGGTGCTAGATTTTGCTATAATAGTTCTCTAATTAGAAAATTATCCTTAGAAAAAAGGCATCTAGGTTTTAGACTGTCAAATTTCATCATGTCCCTAGGCTATTGACTAGCAAGTTGATTTAAAAACTAATAAAACAACCAAACTAGATCAAGGTAACTTATGTTAAAAATAGGGAAGACTATTTTACATCTCTTAATTTCATGTCATTAATATATATATGATTATGCATAACATGCTAATATTTTTTACTTCATTTTATTTTGGGTGGATGTATACTAAGGTTGGAAATATGATTCACATAGAGTGCGGTCCTCTCACATATGCATCCTTCAATACAAATGTGAGCTATTAAACCACTCTAGCTCACAATTTTTTATGCAAGGTGGATTATGGCATTGAAGCATGAGTAATTGATGTTTATTGTGTGTAAATGGACTATCATTATAATGTAATTCGGTTTGAATCAAGATTTAGAGTCACTCTTTGAATCACCCTTGTGGGCTCTTGGCTCTAATATTTTCTTAGATCTTAGAGAATTTGTCTTTAGTTTGGGTGGAATTGAAGGATTAGAATTAGCCATGCACCTAAATTTGGCACATTTTCACTAGATTAATGGGCACTAAAGACTTTGTGGCTCTTCTAGTGATGTTGATTTTTGTGGCTTTTGTGGCCCTCATTATGGCTATAGTATTTGTGCCATCTATGGTTCCTCGATCTTCTCCATTAATTGGCGGTATTTTCTAATTAAATTTTATGGATTCAATGATTTTTGTAGCCCTCAATGGACTGGTGGTTGTTGTGATCTATCATGGTTGTGGTTCGTTTTGTGGCCCCACTTTCAATGCACTTCAAGTTCACAGGGCTATTATTTCTTGTTAACTTTTGGTATGTTCTATGCGAGAGCAATTTATTTAAATTTTCATAGTTAGCAATCACATCATCATTAAGATAAACTACAAATAGAACACAAATATAAATCGCAGAAGACAAGCCAAGACAAGAGGACACAAGATGTGGCGTGAGCCAGGGACAACCCCATAATGTGTGGGGAAACCCTTGATCAATTCTTCTTTTATTTTCTTCAAAGTTCAGCAGAGAAATAAAGAGAGAGAGAGAGAGAGAGAGAGATAGTACATTTACAACAGAAGTCAACACTTTGACTTATCTAGATCTAGCATTAGATCATTTCGTATAATGATGAGATCAATTGAAGACATTTTTCTTGAACTAATTCTCAAGATGAATCCTTCACCTATCATCATGTTGCATCTAGTCCTCTTGCTACACCACAGCATACTGCACCATGCTGCACTAATCATGATAATCAACATGCCCCCCATGTCCATGATCTTATCATGCTACCCTTCATGTTCATGATCTTATCATGCTGCCCTTCATGTTCATGATCTTATTATGTTTCCCTTCATGTTCATGATCTTATCATGCTGCCCATACTAATATGCATCATCATCATGCTATTGTCCTTACAAATGTGTATTATCATCATACTGATGTGCATCATGTCCATGTTCTCATTCAACTGCTGCCCATGTCCATGTTCTCATGCTCCATGTCATCATGCATCATTATTGCTTTGGTGAGAGGATTATACTCCATGACTGTTCCTAGAGGCTGAGATGATCTTAGTACCTTGAGATCATAACGGCACCTTACTGTACTATAAGATTATGCTCCTGTCTCTTACCTTTGATGAGAATGACATTCTTTGCAGAGGTGACCACTGCATATTGGTGCATCATTTAATACTTTAAGTCACGGTTGTACAGGATGTATGTTACTGTGATCTATATACTGAGATCTTCCTTTTAACGTTTCATAGCACATCAATACTGTTCTTAGATGTGCCCAGATTACATATCATGTACAAAGTATATAGTTTTCATGATCAGCATATAAAGTCCTTTATCTGCGTATGTGTCATCATGTACAACATACATAAGCCTCCATGATCTGCTTATAAATGTCATCAATGATCTACGGCTAGGGTCAAGTCTCACCATTGACTGCATATGAGTCTTTGCTACTGCGGATAAGTGCGGGTAGGTGACTTCCTTACTGCAGCTACTGTAGTTAGGGCATTATTGCGACCTTTATTACCTTTACACTGTCTTCATTACCATGACTGCGGCTTTTACGTGCTTCATTATGATATCATTGCGGCTTCCATGCTTTGGTTGTGACTTCAAGCCTTGACCCATTACATAGACTACTACGTGTAAGGATCTCTGCCCTGTGTATAATTAGGGCATCACGTTGACTATATAAATGTAACCATGAAAAACATATAAGTGAGTTTCCATGAGCAGCGTAATAGTCCTCTTCTTAGAAATGAGTTAGAGCATCACTTGACAGTGTATATATGTCTTCATGACTGCGTTGGATGAGTCTTCATTGATTGTGTTGAAAGAGTTTCCTTGTCCCTATGTTGGATCAACATACGTTGGCTAGGGCATCATCGAACTAGGCCAACGTATTCTTTTTGTGACTCTCCTTCTCCAAAAACCCAAGATGTGGAGAGGAGATCACATCAAGAATGTGTGCCCAAATGTCTTCAAGTCCCTGCCAATTTATACTAAAACGTAGATGATGAATAGACATGACTAATGGGCTTCTAAGCCTACTCAAGTTGTTGGTTGGCTTGATAATAATTCCATAATCAAAATAAATTCATATCTCCATAAATACTTATCGGAATCAGATGATCTTTAGATCAATCCTACACCTCTCGACGGGAGGGATCCAATAAAAATATCAGCTGCCATAAATAAGCTAGCCCACCTGGATTTTGGCCCTAGTTGCCAATTTTAACACTCCCTCTCAACTAGGGAGAACTCCATATGCTGATCCATATGTCTTACTGTACTATCTATATCATCAGTGCCCTACACTGCTCTACCCAGCTCTGTTGGCTCTTCTCAACTCCGTTGGCTCTGCTCTACTCAGCTCTGCTAGCTCTGCTCTGCTTTGCTCAGCTCAGCCCTGTTGGCTCTGCTCTGTTATGCTCAACTATGCTAGCTCTACTCTGCTCTGCTCAGGTCTGTTGGCTCTTCTCTACTTTGTTTAGCTCTGTTGGCTCTGTTGGCTCTGCTCTGCTCAACTTAGCTCTGTTGAACTATGAAGAAGAAGAATTGATCGAGAATGTCTCATACCATTCTCCATTGACCTGAAGTTAGTCTTAGAGTGCGTACCACTGGTCCCAAACCAATCTCAACTGACCCGAAGTCAGCTTCATAGTAAGTACCACTCCTACCACTGGTCCTAAACCAGTATCGCAGTCTTAGAGAGTGTACCACTAGTCCCAGACTAGTCTCAACCGACCCAAAGTCAGCATCATAGTATGTACCACTCTCACTAGTCCCAAACCAGTACTGCACTTACACAAAGTCAGTCTCAGAGTATGTACCATTGGTCCCAGACCAATCTCAACCGACCCAAAGTCAGTGTCATAGTATGGTACAACTCCTACCACTGGTCCCAGACCAGTATCATTAATCCCAGATCAATGGGGGTCATCCTAGCGTAGCGAGTACGGTAGATACAACGATGCATCCATCGGTACTACTATGGTCCCTAACTTCATTTCCCTACTCATTATTCAAATGAGAGGTACTTCCCGTGAGTCCCAGACTGCATGGGTAGGATGCCTCGACAGGAGAACTAATCAATCCTGTCCTCAAAGGAGAACACATCAATCCTGCTACAATCGCCATGGAGAACACATCAATCCAGGCCTCGTAGGAGAACACATAAATCCTACTACAATCGCCATGGAGAACACATCAATCCAGGCCTCACAGCAGAACACATCAATCCAGGCCACACAGGAGAACTAATCATCCTGCTACACAGGAGGATGAATCATCCTGTTCCACAAGAGAGTGAATCATCTTGTCCCACAAGAGAGCGAATCATCTTGTTCTAGTGCACCACCAGGAGAGGGTGAGTCTCCCTGTGGTCGTATGTTGCTCCAATAAGAATTGCAAGCCCTTAGAGCTCCCAAAGCTCAATGTATGCAACATGTAGGGCCCTTGTACAAGGGTTTCTTGATGACTACAAGTCGTTTGGGAAAATCACAGATTAGATCTTTCCTCAGGGCTTTGACAAGGTGTATCAACCTGTACATCATCTTAATGCAATGGAACCTCCTTGCTCATCGACTTACCATATCCTAGATGATGTTTATCAGTTGGAGAAATCAACAAATGTGGGATTCCTCAATAATCGAATCCCACCTCTGGTTGTTATAGAGAGTCACAGAGGTATCCAATGTAAATCCAAATAGCTCACTGAAGAGCTTTCGCAACCAGACTGCCTCACAGGAGGCCATGCTAGCAGCAATATACTCTGCTTCGGTGTGCTCAAAGCCACCGGCTTCTACTTCCTGCTAATCTAGGATATCGAAGTAGATCTTAAAGAGAACTAGCACTGAGAAGTGCTCTCGTGATTCTCCACAATGCTTGCCCAGTCAACATTTGAATAATCATGCAATTTTCATATCTCTGATAGTGTATCTCAAACCATGAGAGATTGTGCCTCGAAGATATCTTAGAGGATTCTTGGCACCAATCCAGTGAGGCTCACCATGCTAACTGCAAAACATATGTCCGGACGGAAGTTCACCAAGAACATCAATGTGATAGAGTTTATGAAACTTAGAGGCATTTCCCAAATCTGGTTTGACATCACTACCATATAGCTTCTGAAAGTTAATATCCTTGAGGTAGTCATAGGCTTGCAATTTATCATTCCATATACGGAATCTAACTCCCTCTGTCTCCTACAAATGAGAGGGTTTGCACTTGTTAGACATAGGTGTCGGTATGAGAGGTCTAGCATCCACAAACTTCGAGTAATGGTTTGGATTGATTTCACTCCTAGTGAATCTTAACTTCATCAGATAGCTGTTGATCCTCTCATACTATGCTCAGGGCGCCTTGCTTCAAGCCATAGAGGGCTTTCTTCCACCTGTATACATGAGATTCTTGTTCATGAATTTCAAACTCCATGAGTTGTTCCAAACCTGTGGACCTGCTACATGAGGGGGAATGGTCCCCTTGTAAGATTTTCCTTCGGTACATCTCAGACATGTACCTTCATGCTCTTTTTGAATTCAAGCATCTCTGTCACCATCTGACTCACAAACCTTCGGTGATGTGTCAATGGACATGGTCCCCAGTGGACTTCCTGCAACTTGATACAACCCTGAACTTAAAAGCATCTTTGAAAAATCCATTTTCAAACACATACCTTTTCATCGATGAGTGCCACCCTAAAACATTTGACTTCCATTTTCGAGATGGACACCCGGTTCTCCTTGCGATTGGGTACATCAAAGAGATTCTGGGGTTCCTTGCTTTCTTGAAGAGTCGATCGTGTCTTTGATGACCTGCATCTCTGTCATTCGGACACTCCTTCGCATAAGGGCCAAACTCATAACCAAGACATCTACCTTTCCTTCCACCCTTAGATTCGCAAACACGTACCTTTCCAATGAATTGATCTTTAGGTATGCCATCAGAAGTTCCATTGCGCCATTTTGATAATATGCTCTGCTTCGATTTCACCCTAAGTGAATTGTGAAGAACCCATTGATCCTTTTGTCTTATCCCAACTGTCTTTGGTGATTTCTCTTTCACTCTTGCTTGGGCATTGTCTTCACCTCAGCTCTGATCCCATGTTAACTTTTGGTATGTTCTATGCTAGAGCAATTTATTTAAATTTTCACAGTTAGCAATCACATCAGTATTAAGATAAACTACAGAAAGAACACAAATATAAATCGTAGAATACAAGCCAAGACAAGAGGACACAAGATGTGGTGCAAGCCAGGGACAAACCCCACAATGTGTGGGGAAACCCCTAATCAATTCTTCTTTTACTTTCTTCAAAGTTCAGCAGAGAAAGAGAGAGAGAGAGATAGTACATTTACAATAGAAGTCAACTCTTTGACTTATCTAGATCTAGCATTAGATCATTTCACATAACGATGAGATTAGTTGAAGACATTCTGCTTCAACTGATTCTCAAGATGGCTCCTTCACCTATCATCATGTTGCATCTGGTCCTCTTGCTGCACCACGACATACTGCACCATGCTACACTAATCATGATAATCATCATGCCCCCCATGTCCATGATCTTATCATGCTGCCCTTCATGTTCATGATCTTATCATGCTGCCCTTCATGTTCATGATTTTATCATGCTGCCCATACTAATATGCATCATCATCATGTTGTTGTCCTCACAAATGTGTATTATCATCATACTGTTGTGCATCATGTCCATGTTCTCATTCAATTGTTGCCCATGTCCATGTTCTCATGCTCCATGTCATCATGCATCATTATTGCTTTGATGAGAGGATTATACACCATGACTGTTCCTAAAGGCTGAGATGATCTTAGTACCTTGAGATCATAATGGCACCTTACTATACTATAAGATTATGATCATGTCTCTTACCTTTGATGAGAATGACATTCTTTGTAGAGGTGATCACTGCATATTGGTGCATCATTTAATACTTTAAGTCACAACTGTACAGGATGTATGTTACTGTGGTCTATATATTGAGATCTTCCTTTTAACGTTTCATAGCACATCAAGATTGTTCTTAGATGTTCCCAGATTACATATCATGTACAACGTATATAGTTTTCATGATCAACATATAGAGTCCTTTATCTGAATATGTGTCATCATGTACAGCATATATAAGCCTTGATGATCTACTTATAAATGTCATCAAAGATCTGCGTATAAAGTCCTTTATGAACAATGTATAAAGACCTTAATGAACAGCGTATTAAGAAGTCTCCATGATCTGCTTATAAATGTCATCAATGATCTGCAGCTAGGGCTGAGTGTCACCATTGACTGCGTATGATTCTTTGCTACTGCGGCTAAGTGCGGCTAGGTGACTTCCTTACTGCGGCTACTGCAGTTAGGGCATTACTGCAGCCTTTATTACCCTTACAGCATCTTCATTACCATGACTGTGGCTTTTACGTGCTTCATTATGTTATCACTGTGGCTTCCATGCTTTGGTTGTGACTTCAAGCCTTGACCCATTACATAGACTACTGTGTGTAAGGATCTCTGCCCTGTGTATAATTAGGGCATCACATTGACTGTATAAATGTCACCATGAACAGTGTAACCATGAACAACATATAAGTGAGTTTCCATGAGCAGCGTAATAGTCCTCTTCTTAGCAATGAGTTAGAGCATCACTTGACTGTGTATATATGTCTTCATGACTGCGTTGGATGAGTCTCCTTGTCCCTGTGTTGGATCAGCATATGTTAGCTAGGGAATCATCAAACTAGGCCAACGTATTCTTTTTATGACTCTCCTTCTCCAAAAACCCAAGACGTGGAGAGGAGATCCCATAAAAAATGTGTACCCAAATGTCTTCAAGTCCCTGCCAATTTATACTAAAACGTAGATGATGAATAGACATGACTATTGGGCTTTTGAGCCTACTCAAGTTGCTGGTCAGCTTGATAATAATTCGATAATCAAAATAAATTCATATCTCCATAAATACTTATCAGAATCGGATGATATTTAGATCAATCCTACACCTCTCGATGAGAGGGGTCCAATAAAAATATCAGCTGCCATAAATAAGTTGACCGACATGGAGTTTGGCCCTAGTTGCCAATTTTAATATTTCTTCCTGTTAGCATTAATGGTGCCATTCTCAATTATTTTCCTAATTTGGTTACTATATAGTGATATCATTTTTTTTAGACTATGTGTGGCTTAGGATAAAACAAGGCTATTTTTGGATTTACGTTGGGAGCTCTTAAGCATTCTGGTCAGTGCCCTTCACATGAGACCTAATAAATTTGAAAAGTGATAAGAAGAGAAAAGGCTCATATTGTTGGTAACAAAAACATCAACTAAATCATTTTTAGATAGAATGTAGACTCATTAACCTAATATAAATAATGAATTCACTTTGTTGATGGAGACATGGAGACAATGAATGGAGATCAAAATCACGCAACCAATGAAATGCATAAAAATAAGGCTATGGACAACTTGGCCTCACCCTATAATGTTATATGTATTTAAAAGTTTGTTTGTTGTTGGGATTTGTTTTTTTGGTGAGTGGATACTTGTATCATATTTCTAAAAGTTTTGAAGGAATGCGATGTGGTATTAGAATGTCAAAGCCAAAATCAAGGCATGTTTCAAATAGTTTTGTATATGTTGTATAATGAAATTGTGTCGAGAGGTGCTCTACAACCCAGTATGGGGTAGATGTTCTTTAAAACAATGGGAAAACATATCATAATTTAGTTTTCAAACCAACAATGAGGAAAACCATATGTTGGGTAAAATTAATTGCTTAATAAAAAAACAACTAGTCACCTGAACACTAATTATCAACCCAAGGAACGTATTTCTATTTTAAGGAAGCCTGCAAAATATATGCAAGCAACTTCCAACAACTAACACTGGTTCTACATGATTGGGTTGTACAATATCAAGCTCATTTGACAAGAAATAAAATGGAAGACTTGAAAAACAATACTAGATATAAAAACCAGAAAGTAAATGACAGGAAAAGAATTATGCTAATCACACTATTTGAATCAATACTAAATTAAACAACACATTTCTGAATTGAAAATTTAACCTATTGCACCCAACATAATTCAAATGCTAATCTAGAGCATCGAATTAAACGAATTCTAGAAATTGCAGGAAACAACAAATCTGGAAAATGCAGCAGCCAACAAATTACTTTAAAAAAAAAGGGAAATTTACTTTAAGGAACAACAATTGAAATTCAAATAAATAAGCACACAACTAAACTTCTTTATATGTTCAAGGCAGTACCTCGTCTAAGGTAGTGGGCCCAACTGCCTAAGAGTCAGTTCTACGTTGAAAAATAAATCAGATCAAATTAGAAGTAGATAGTTGTGAAATTCCGTTGATAGCTCCTTTCATTAAAAATAAGAAATAGATACAATACAACTCTAAGCTATTCCTCTAATTCAATAATTGTTCCTCCTACCCTCTCTTTGATTTTTGTTTTCATTTAAATACACAAAGAGAAAAGAGAAATTATAAATAAATTGATTACAAACTAATTTTCATTACAATTTTGAATTGTCCAAAACAAATTGATTAGAAAGATTAGATCTAAAATATCTCTCCATCATGATTCAATTAGAACAAGTCAAATTTGGTATTGCAATTGGGAGAATTTGGAAAATGGCCACAATAACAAATCTAAGAAAATCACCTTGAGAGAACCTTGCGTTTCTCTCAATCCAGACCGAATTTTGGAAAACTAGTTAATGGAAAATTAATTTAGTTTGTTTTGCACAAAACCCGTGTCTTAGATTTTCAATGTTCATCTTCATTTGCCCGAAATATCCAACACAAAACTGTCACTTTTTATCCCAACGAATTTCTGGGTTGGAATATTTGACCATGAGCTGAAGATCAAATTTGCAATCTGTAAGAGATGTTGAAAGCTAAAATCGTGAGTGGTGTTATAACAAATTCATTAATAAGCCATCATTGGAAAAATCATGCATAATAATCATCAATTTATTAAAATAAAGGAGAACAAGTATTACTTATCCACAAGAAAATAAATAATTATAAAATGGAATTATATGATAAATAATATGAGAAAAGAATGGTAGGAATGGATGAAATATATGTTAATAAATGATAATAATGATGAAAATATAGTGGCCAAATATCTCCCCCAAACTGAACATGTTTCACGTCCTCATGCAACACAATGTCTCTCTATTAACCAAGTTGTAATACAATAACCAAGACACTCACCCCAACACAGGATGTTGATGGAAAAAATATGCTTCTTCCCCAAAGATTTCTTTAAAACAATAGATATTCAATTCTAGCATTGTTGGTGGAGCTGTAACTATTTGCACATTAATTTTCAATAATATATATATATGAATTTGCAGCGAAATATGATACAAGTAACAATGAACTTCATTAACCATTTTCTCAAAAACTGCAAACCAAGTCTTGTTGAAATGTTGCAAGCAGATTTCCACTATATTAATGTTTCTTCAACCGAAAAATCAGAGCTATTTGATGCCTGGATTTCAAGATATCAACAAAATTGTTGTAGGTAACAGTGCATGATTTGTGGAATTTTACAAACTGGTTTATCTTAAAATTTTATGGTTTTGTGTATTTTAATGATACCTCTTTATTGTCCAAAAATCACAAGAATCTAGTTTATAGTTTTAAATATATACGTGAATCAATTTCTGCATTGTATATAAATGTAATTGGATGCCTTAAATGAGGGAGAAAAGAGAAAACAATCATCATGTGTAGCAATTTCTCCCCCAAACTAGAAAATTAGAATGCCCTCATGCTACACTAGAAAATAATGTGAGGTTGTTGCTACAATTATTATTGAAATCTCAGCTTGGTGTAAAACAACATGGAATAGGGGAGGTTTTGAGAATGAATAAGGATATTGATGAATGATAAAAAGTATTGATGACATGGTCATGAGAAATACACTCCCCCAAACTGAAATTTCTTATGTCTTTGTAAAACAAAATGGCAAGTGGTGAAGAAGTGAAACTAATGATTTGAAACTATGAGTAAATAATGCACGGTGGTTTTTCATGACATTCTCCTAAACTTTTAATAAATAAATAAATTTATGCTATTCTATCTCAAGTTTTACCTCCATGAACGTGTGGAATGACATGGATGGACTGATATTTGTTGAAGTTGATGTAGGTTGAGCTAATGCTGAAAGTGATGCAGAAGGTGGAAACCATGCAAGATGAAAAACAATACTCATAAAGTGTAGCAGGGTTTCCTTCCCCCAAAATGATTAGTTGCCTTGTCATCAAGATTTCTATAATACATCTCATGAGTAGCCTTAATCAATAATTTCACCTCAATTACCTCATTATATATAAAAGTGACATAATCATGTTATGAATGCCATGGGATAATACTAGATAAAAAGGGAATATAAAAGAGGGTAAAAATGACGAGAAAAAAATGCATTCCCTATACCCATCAGCGTTGGTTTCTATGGACACAAAAATGGTGAGAATTAGTTATATCAGTCTTTGCCTATCAAGATCTGACCAATTACCTAGCATTCACAATTAGAACTAGGCCTCTATATTCTACCCCAAAATAAGAGTAGTGTTGTCAAGCTAGGAATAAATGACGACTGATTGGACAAAGCAACTGTCATTAGTTAAAGATATGAAACATGTAGAATAAAGGAATGATAGTTTAGATGATAAAAAATGTCAAATCTCAAATGTCCTAAAAGTTTCATCCCTGACATGTGATGTAGGAGCATCCAACTGAAAAGGCGACAGCTAGAAATGGTTTTTTTATTTTCTGCTGGAAAGGAAGAAAAACATTACAAATTTTGTTTTATTTTTGTTTTACTTAAATTAAGGTTGATACAATCATTGTCCTTTATAAATTAAGCAAGCAAGTAAAATAGGATTAGTTAAGAGTATGTTTAAAGAAGTTGTTCGATAACTGTGAGGTAACTGAAGGACAATTTCTCAACTGTAAGGGATTGATGGTAAGGCATAAAAGCAAAACCAGATCCACACTATGGGGGGATACCATCTAGAGAGAAGAAAGAATACAAAAATTAAAATTAAAATTTGATTTCTTGAGTATATGTGAAAGCAAATGAATCTAAAATCTCTATCATTAAGAAAGAAAGACAAATTCTTTTTTCAAGTGCATTAGTGTTTTAGATATTGTTTCAAAGCAAAATAGTGAAGTATTTCATTAAGAGGCCGAATGACATCGACAAAAATCTCGTGGCTGAAGGCATTTCAGACCAGGTACCAGACAAAGGCAAAGCCAGCAAAGATATCACATTCTTTCTCAAAAACTCATATTCATTTACATTCAGTATTCAAGCACCCCTGTGCATTTGTTACATTTCAAAATTTAACAGTTCAATATACATTTATGAAACCAAAATAGTAGAGGGTTTCGAAACTCACAAGTGTCGAAAACAACGCTTTGCAAGCCAAGACCAGTCTGACAGTGAGGGTTTGAAACCCATGAAACCATACAAAACATAACTGAGAAAATGAAACCCCAAGGGTTTATGCCTGACTAAGGATAACGCAAGCAAAAACAACAAAACAATCACGGAGGGATCCTAACCTGTTTTCCCAAGCCGCAAAGAATCCCAAGAATTAGGCCATTCTCCAGGTACGACCTGCACATCACCATGAAAACGAGATGGGTAGTCAAAAACTGGATAGGCAAGTAAAATAAGGTGACAAAGAGCAGATAAAAGAAGGGAAGAGAAAGGGTTTACCTGGAAAAAGCCTATCTTTGAGTCAGAGGACGAGAACCGAGTCTCTAGAGAGAGGGTTTCTCCTAGAAAGAATGCCATTGGTAAGTTTACCTGCTCACCAAGGGACCAGAGGATTAGAATCACAAAAATGAGATGCAGAAATGAAACCAGAACAAAAAATTTCCTAAAGTAGCATTTGCTGAGCCGCCCACAGAAGTAGCAAGGGAAGAACCTATGGTTACACAGAGCCAGGTCAACACCAGAACCAACATCGGAAACCACCACGAGTAGAACAAAACGAAGCATAAGCCAGGCAGCAAAGAATAAGTGAAAAAATACTTGTAGATTGAAAGTCAACTTGAAGCCTCTGTGGACCAGCAAACAAACCACCACAAGAAACAAGCGAAGGCACAACACATACATAGAGCTGAACCAGACCAATAGCAGATGCAAGAATGGAGGTCGACTCTTAGTTTTCCCTCGGCAGATGTGAATTGGTTACATTTGTGAAACCAAGGCCAGTATAAAGGGGCAGGCCAAAACAATTAAAAGTGCATTAAACCCTCACACCTAAAACCATGTTTTTTATTCGGAAGATCTACAAAGTTAAACAGTTTGTTGACACGTTTCCTTTCCTCAGTATTGCCACCAATTTTTGGTATTAGAGCGGGTTAGTTCCTTTTCTCAATAAAGATGGAGGTACGTAGAAGAGGTCGAGGTAGAGCCATCAGAAGAGTAGCAGATGAAGGGCTACGAGAATAGATCAGGACCTTAACTGCACATTTGGCGGCAGTGGAAGCAGGAAGGCGTAGAGATCCAGAAGGTGGGGATGACAGTGAGGAAGAAAACGCAGCCATGACTGATGGGTCAGACAAAGAGGGACCAAAGATTAAACTGTTGAGATCAGTTTTGCTGGCTAGTAGCAAACCAAGACGGGAGATTTCTAATTATGATGGGAATTTGTCCATAGAGGCAATGTTGGACTGGATAAGTGAACTAGATAAATATTTTGAATATGAAGAAATCAGAGAAGACAAGAAGATCAGGTTTACTGTCACCAAATTGAAAGGACATGTAGCACTGTGGTGGGACAGTGTGCATGCAGAAAGGAGAAGATTGAACAAACCATAGATTAAAAAATGGAAGAGGATGATTGCTAATATGAAGAGAAAATTTTTGCCTAGAGATGACCATATTTCCCTTTATAGACAAGTACAGAACCTGAGTCAAAGAACGATGACTGTAAAGGAATATACTGAAGAATTTTATAAAGTAAACTTGAGAGCTGGCTATGTTGAAGATACCCCTGAGAAAATAGCGAGGTTTGTAAATGGTCTACGAATGGAGATCCTAGAAGAAATTTGTATTCTTTCTCCTAAGACCATTGAGGAAGCTTATCAGAGTGCTTTGAAGGCAGAGGAAAAGATCGCCAGGAAAAAAACTGCTAGAAGAGGGCGTGGTTCTGGCAAAGGTAGGGGATAGTCCTTTGGCAGAGGTAGAACTGCCAACAGCAATGAAGAGGGCAGCAGTTCGAAAAATTTGGGATAGACTGAAAGGGAAGGTAACAATGGAGGAGGAAGGTCATACCAATAAGGAAGAGGTAATGGCAGAGGTAGAGGAAATGCCTATCAGTGTTACAAGTGTCACAAGTGGGGACACAAGCCCTTTGAATGTCCTGAAAATGAACAAACTGGACAGAGGGGAGCATATGCTTCTCAACCCGATGAAGCAGAGGCACTTCCACAGGAGGTGGAAAATATGCCTGAAACAGGGGAAGCCTTGGTGTTGAACAAGGTGTGATTGAAACCGGCTAAGGAAGTAGTTGATCAGGCACATAGGAAAGCATTGTTTCAGACTGTGTGCAAGTCGCATGGGAAATGTTACAAATTAATCATAGACAGTTGAAGTACTAATAATCTGGTAGCTACTGAAATGGTGGGGAAATTGGGTTTGAAGAAGTTGAAGCACCCAACTCCATTATAGGGTATCTTGGTTGCAGAAAGGACACCAACTGCCAGTCGATGAGTAGTGCGAAGTAGAGTTTCATATTGGCAAGTACAAGGACAAGGTGACTTGCGATATCATGCCGATGGAAATGTGCCATATTCTGCTGGGTAGACCATGGGAGTATGATAGGAAGGTCATCCATGACAGGGAAAAAAATTGTTACAAGTTTGTTAAAGATGGGATAAAGCATACGCTAGTGCCCATGAAGGAAGAGGATGCTGCAGAAACCAGTGGAACAAAATCATTACTGTTAGGTGGAAAAGATTTTTTGCGATAGATTGAGGATAATAAGGTAAAATATATGCAGTTGTGCGAAGGCCAAAACCATTATTGATACATACTGAGATTACTGAATTGACTGTAGAGATACAGGACACGCTGCAGGAATTTAGTGATATTGTGGTAGATGATCTACCAGACAAATTACCACCAAAACAGAGCATTAGTCACTATATTGATTTCATTCTAGGATCCATTTTTCCAAACAAAGCTGCTTACCAGATGAGTCCAAAGGACAATGAGGAAATCAGGAAGCAGGTGCAGGAGTTGTTGGATAAAGGGCTAATTCGGGAAAGCCTAAGCCCTTGTGCGGTTCCGACCGTTTTAGCTCCCAAGAAAGGAGATAAGTGGTGGATGTGCACTGATACCTAGGCAATTAACAAGATCGTTATCAGGTACAGGTTTCCTTTGCCTCAGATGGATGATATGATGGATTGTTTGAGTGGAGCAACATACTTTTCAAAGATAGACTTGAAAAGCGATTACCACCAAATCAGGATTCGAGAAGGTGACAAGTGGAAGACAACTTTCAAGACTAATGAAGGCTTATATGAATGGATGGTTATGCCATTTGGACTAAGCAATGTTCCCAACATGTTCATGCGTTTGATGAATGAGATGCTGAAAGAATTCATTGGTAAATTTGTGATTGTATATCTAGATGATATACTTATATTTAGCAAAATGAAGGAAGAGCACTTTTGACATGTCAGGTATGTATTGGAAAAATTGCAGCAAAATAGATCACTGATAAATTTGAAGAAATGTTCTTTTTTCAAGAAAGAATTAATTTATTTGGGATTTGTGATTTCCGAGAATGAGCTAAAAATGGATCCAGAAAAGGTTGTAGCGATAGTTAGTTGGCCGTCTCCCAAAAGTTTGTTTGAGGTATAGAGTTTTCATGGATTGGCGAGTTTTTATCGCAAATTTATTAAAAAATTTAGTGGAATTTGTGCACCCATGGTAGACACCATTAAGAAGGCAAATCAGCCTTTTCATTGGACAGAATCAGTTGAGAAGAGTTTTCAGCTGCTCAAAAGGAATATCATTGAAAAACCAATTTTAAGATTACCAGACTTTAAAAAACTTTTTCAAGTTCGATGTGATGCCAATGGGATAGGCATTGGTGCAGTACTTAGCCAAGAAGACAAGCCAGTGGCCTACTTCAGTGAGAAATTAAATGAAAGTAGGCAGAAGTACACATCTTATGACAAATAATTTTATGCAGTGGTCCAAGCACTAAAGCATTGGAGACATTATCTACTGCCCAATGAATTTGTCTTATTTTCATATGATTCTGCATTACAGTATATTATGAAATAGCATAAGCTAAACCATAAACATGTGAAGTGGGTGGAGTACTTGCAGAGCTTTACATTTTTCTTGAAACACATCAGCGGTCAAGCCAACAAAGTGACAAATGCATTAAGTAGGAGGAATTTGATCCTACAGGAAAGTACGATACAAGTATTAGGATTCGGACATCTTAAGGACTTGTATGAAACATATGCAGATTTTAATGAAGCCTATGAAGCTTGCCAAAATCCACTGTTGAGGGATAACAGTTCATGGCTGGACTATAATATGCAAGAGGGGTTGTTTTTCAAAGGAGGGCAGTTGTGTATCCCAGAATGTTCTATGAGAGAGAACTTAATCGAGGAAAAGCATAATGGAGGTTTAGCCGGGAATTTTGGCATAGACAAAACTTTGGATCAATTGAGCCACTTTTACTATTGGTGAAAGATGCGTAGAGATGTACAGAGGTTTGTAAGTAGATGCAAATTCTGTCAGCTTGCAAAGGGACACAGCCAAAACACAGGGTTGTATACACCCTTACCTATCCTGAACAGACCATGGGACTCAGTCAGTTTAGACTTTGTCTTACGTCTGCCAAAGACACAGCGGGGATTCAATTCCATCATGGTGGTGGTGGATCGTTTCACCAAAATGGTGCATTTCATTCCTTGCAGGAAAACCAGTAATGCCACACATGTAACACACTTGTTTTTCACAAAGATAGTCAGATTACATGGCTTTTCGAAGTCTACTATTTTGGATCGAGACATAAAGTTTACAGGTCATTTTTGGCAAACCTTATGGAAAAATTTAGACACCAAATTGAACTCTAGCTTAGCTTATCACCCGCAAACCAATGGGCAAACCGAAATGGTGAATTGAAGTATGGGAAATCTACTAAGGAGTCTAGTTGGTGAAAATTCTCGACAGTGGGATCGTGTACTTGCATAAGAGAAATTTTCTTATAACGATTTGCGCAACAGAAGCACGGGCAGTAATCCTTTCCAGATCCTGTACAGAATGCACCCAGTTTGAGTCAGTTGGAGCGCAGGAGTACTGATGGTGAAGATTTCGCAAAGGCAACCAGTGATCTTCATGAATAGGTAAAATTAAAATTACAAGACAACAGCTAAAGATACAAATAGAAAGCAGATTTGAAAAGGCAGGAGGTACAATTCAACGTAAAGGGCCTGTTATTAGCACACCTATGCAAGGAGAGGTTTCCTAAAGGTGAATACAAGAAGTTAAAATTGAACAAAATTGGGCCTTACAGGGTTCTTCAAAAGTTTTCTGCGAACCCTTATGAGTTGCAGTTACCTCCAGGTATAGGAATCTCACCCATTTTTAATGTGGCAGATCTGAACCCATACATCTAATGAAGAAGAAAGTTCAGAAAGATGAACATGGAACACCCGAAATAAGAATGACTCGTGAATTAAACAGATGCCACCAGCAAAGCCTTTAGAGATCGAACAGATCCTAGACACCCAGGTGGCCAAAAAGACTTGAAGAAAAGAATATTTGCGGTACTTAGTCAAGTGGAAGGGCCATCCTATTGAAGATATTTCTTGGTTTGATGTTGGACAGATTCAAAGTGCTGGTTACTCTATTGAAGAGCTCATGGACAAGAGCCATGAGTTTAATTTACCCCGGGAGCTTGATGCAGGAGCATCCGACTGAAAAGGCAACAACTGGAAATGGTTTTTTTTTTTTTCTCTTTTTTCCTTTTTTTTTTTCTGCTGGAAAGGAAGAAAAATATTACAGATTTTGTTTTACTTAAATTAAGGTTGATACAACCATTGTCCTATAAAATTAAGCAAGCAAGTAAAATACGATTAGTTAAGAGTATGTTTAAAGAAACTGTTAGATAACTGTAAGGTAACTGAAGGATAGTTTCTCAACTCTAAAGGACTGCTGGTAAGGCATAAAATCAAAACCAGATCCCCACTGTGGGGGGTTTCCATCTAGAGAGAAGAAAGAATACAAAAATTAAAATTACAATTTGTTTTATTGAGTCTATGTGAAAGCAAATGAATCTAAAATCTCTGTCATTAAGAAAGAAAGACAATTTCTTTTTTCCTGTGCATTAGTGTTTCAGATATTGTTTCAAAGAAAAATAGTGAAGTATTTCATTAAGAGGCCAGATGACATCGACATAAATCTCGTGACTAAAGGCATTTCAGACCAGGAACTAAACAAAGGAAAAGCCAACAAAGATATCACATTCTTTCTCTAAAACCCAGGTACATTTACATTCAGTATTCAAGCACACCTGTGCATTTGTTACATTTCAAAATTTAACAGTTCAATATACATTTATGAAACCAAAATAGTAGAGGGTTTCGAAACCCACAAGTGCCGAAAACAACACTTTGCAGGCCAAGACTACTTTGACAACGAGGGTTTGAAACCCATGAAACCATACAAAACATAATTGAGAAAACGAAACCCCAAGGGTTTATGCCTGACTAATGATAACGCAAGAAAAAACAACAAAACAATCACAAAGGGATCCTAACCTATTTTCCCAAGCCGCAAAGACTCCCAAGAACAAGGCCATGGAGCAGCATTCTCCACGAAAACAAGATGGGTAGCCAAAAACTGGAAAGGCAAGTAAAATAAGGTGACACAGAGTAGATAAAAGAAGGGAGGAGCAAGGGTTTACCTGGAAAAAGCATGTCTTCGAGTCATATGACGAGAACCGAGTCTCTAGCCAAAGGGTTTCTCCCAGCAAGAACGCCATTGGTAAGTTTACCTTCTCACCAAGGGTCTAGAGGGTTAGAACAAAAAATTACCTGAAGTAGCATTTGCTGAATTGCCCACAGAAGTAGCAAGGGAAGAACCTGTGGTTACACAGAGCCGGGTCAACACTAGAACCAAAATCAAAAACCACCATGAGCAGAAAAAAAATGAAGCATAAGCCAGGCAGCAAAGAATAAGTGAAAAAAACTTGCAGATTGAAAGTTGACCTGAAGCCTCCGTGGACCAACAAACAAACCACCACAAGAAACAAGCGAAGGCACAGCACATACACAGAGCTGAACCAGACCAATAGCGGATGCAAGAATGGAGGCCAACTCTTAGTTTTCCTCGACATATGTGAATTGGCTACATTTGTGAAACCAAGGCCAGTACAAAGGGGTAGGCCGAAACAATTAAAAGTGCATTAAACCCTCACACCTAAAACCCTATTTTTTATTCGGAAGATCTATAAAGTTAAACAGTTTGTTGACATGTTTCCTTTCTTCGGTATTGCCACCAACATGTAAAGTGAATATTTATAACTCATTAATAGATATAAACCATAATCATCATCATTTAAGAACTCATTAGATATTATCCCATGAACCATGAGTTCTAGCAAACCTTATATATGCAACAATAGCTTTTATTAGCAATTAGCTTTTGAGAAAACAATGTAACCAAGTATATCATATTATTGAATTAACTTATATACCATAGGCATGGCCACTGCTGCCAGCAGGCATCCATAGCTTCAACAAGGATGCCTTTTTAACCCATTGAGATGCTAGTGTCCCATCTATTAGAAATAAATACATAGTTACAGGAGCATTTCAATTTACTTAGATGTATATTGAAGATCATTGTTCTAGTTTGGTAACCAATTAATAACAATTACATTCACGGGAGCTAACAAAAGTGAACAAGTCGGCTCATGATGAGACCTCGTGTCCTTCAATTTTACAACCGAAACCCATTACCCTGGCTTGGTGACTAGTAGTAATAATGTCACTTTATTAGGACCTATGATTATGGTAGGTCAGCTCGTGATGAGACCTCCTATCCTTTAGTTGACTGTTTTTGTTTAAAATTCAACTATGGTTGTTTTTAATCAAAAAGAGATTACCCAATAGATGGGGTGGCAGGTCAGCTCCTTAAGATCTAGGGATGGCGTGAAAATTTTTGTAGTAACTGTTTTCAACTTGGGTGGTCTTGCTTCTAAAAAATTAATAACCTTCAAATGGCTGTTGATAAATATATTTTGCTTTGTTAAGGTTGGGGTTGAGGAAAAATCCGTTAGATAGTGACGAAAATTTTTAAGTACAATTTTGTGGTAATCATCATAAATTTTACAAGATCAGGGGCTTGACAAATTAAGAAAGTTGAAATTTGACATGGTGAAATCATCTTTGCATAATTATTCCTTAAAAATAAGATTATGTTTATAGATAAAAAAAGATAAATTGACTACCCAATCATTATGTCAAAGAGGACCTATAACATTACAAATATTTATCATTCACCAAGTGTTAAATCAAAAGCGTGAAAATGGTCAATCGTGACTTAGGTAACAACAACTGTAATAGAGGGAACAATAGTTGTGACCTAAGAAACAACAGTTGTAATTGAGGGAAAAACAACAGTGAGTCAGGAGACAGTAGTTGTGACTAAGGGAACAACAACCGTGATTAAGGGAACAACAACTGAAACTAAGGGAACAACAACCGCGACCAAGGGAACAACAACTATGACTAAGGGAAAAATAACCACAACCAAGGGAACAACAACTGTGACTAAGGGAACAACAATCGCGACTAAAGAAACAAAAACTGTGGCTAAGGGAACAACAACCGTGACCAAGGCAACAACAGCTGAAACTGAGGGAACAACAACCACGACCAAGGGAATAACAACTGTGGCTAAGGGAACAACAACCATGACCAATGGAACAATAGTTGTGAGTAAGGGAACAACAACTTTGGCTAAAGAAACCACTGTTGTGTCTAAGGGAACAACAATCGTGACCAAGGGAACAACAGCTATGACTAAGGGAACAACAACCATGACCAAGGAAACAACAGTTGTGGCTAAGGTAGCAACAATTATGATTCAAGATTCATTTATCCAACAATACAATTGTTGCATGTTACAACCTCGAAAATACCCATGTCGTTTTAAGCTTGTGGTCACAGGCACTTCACAAAATAATGAGGAATTAAGAGTAAATTATTCCTAACAAAACTTAACATAAGAATGTTTAATATTAGATATGAGGCAACCATATACTTGATAACACTGGGAAACAAATGGATAGATGTGGAGCAACAACATGAAACTTCAAAACTTTCTTCTTTTATTTTAATGAAGGAACAAAAGTCGTGACTTTGAAGTAAACAAAACTTAAAACATAAAAATATACGATAAATTAGAAAAGAAAAAAATATTTTATTGAAAAACAATAAATTAATTAATTAAGTTACAACAGCTGTGATTTTGGGTGCCCCAATGTTGTTTCCTAAGGGAACATCAATCTAATTCCAAGAAAAACAATTTTCCAATGGTGAATGAATGAAAACAAAAGATCTTTTGGAAAACTTTTTTGGTGGCAATGACTTGAGTCTTCAAATGGAAATCAATTCTTCATTTCTCTTGTTATGAATTTTTCTAGTAACAAAAAAGTCTTAATGTTTTTTTTTTCTTGTTGGCATGTATTAGCAAGAAATTTGTAGCAAACTCTTATAAGACATTTTAGATCATGACACCTAAAAAAAATACTCAACATCATATGATATTAAATTTCTTAATAGATGCTTGGATGAAATGCCCTTATTTCATTAATATTTTCTTCAAGTATCACTTTTTCATAAATGGATCTCCTTTATTCTCATCGGACCTGCAAAAAACGTGAATCTACTTACAATAAAACATAAAATCATGGAAGAAGAGAGGTGCACGGGCTCTTTCAATCCAAGGAATATGTAAAAAATAACAATTAGTTATTCTATAAAACAAATTCATGGAAAAAATAACGAAGTATAATTAATTTATTACCTGTGGGGGAGCGGTGGCCAACTATACTAACCGACAATGTTTCAATCATGACTTCTTTGTTTTTCATTTGATTTGAGTGATCCCAAAGCCAAATGAAATTGAATACATAGGGATACCTCCAAAATAAACAAGTTTTAAAAATTCCATGAAATGATGTATCAAATTTACTTAGAACAACTTGCATAACAAAGTCATTTTCGATTTCCCAACTTAGACCAACAATTGATATTTTAAGCATAACTTTTTTCGTTTAATGATGGATTGAACTGATTTAAATTGGAGATGAAATTATTTTCATATATCTATCTCCAATAGAAATATGTTTTGAAGACAAGAAGAATTGATGGGTCAAATATGTTAGTGAACAACCAAAAAAATAGAGTTTTAAGAATCTTGATTTACAATAGGCAGTTAGTATTTTGGTCATAAATTTCTCATATGATCTCAAAATAGAGTGATTAAAATTACCTTGCAAACTAGATTCATAGGGAAATATACCATAGAAGAAGTTTTTCAAGTTCTAGTCATTTAGGCCTCCAAAACCTGACTGTCCCAACTCTATCCCTGAGCTGCCTACTAGACACCCTGTTAATGTTTTGGTCATAACGTTTTCATTTCAAATCCAAATTGAGTGATTCAAATTGGGTTAGAAATTATAAAAAAAAAAGGAAACATAGGATAGAAATATGTTTTGAAAATATTCCCATTTGGTCCCTCAAAACACGATTGTACTGACTGTGTTTTTAGTAATTTTCTCAAGTCCACAAGGTCATAAAATATGGTAAACAAGCAATTTTTTCCAAAATGGTGATGAGTGTTTGTAGAAACCTAATTTTAAATACAATATGTCTACATACAAAAAACAACTTGAAGATCTATCCTTAATATTGATTTACACAACATATTGCAACAAAGACAATCTTTTTACATATAAAGAAATGTATTTATTTGTCTCTTTATTTATTCTATTTTTTTTACACTAACCTACTCTATTTAAAAAATATGAAATATCCCTATGTATAAAAGTACTTCCAGTGGAGCCATTTTCGAAACAAGGTCTCAAGTATGTATATGCCCAAATTAGAAAAATGTACATTAATAAATCCTAGGGTCAGAAAAACCAAGTTCCATTGAAAAGATGGTGCCAAAAATTGATGAAGTATGGAATGATGTTGCAAACAAATGATGGAGTGAAACCAAGATTCAATATAACCTTTTCTTTCTTGGTTTTCCATAGTTTTCATGTCATGAAATTCTTTCAACCTCTTATTTATCTCACCTTCTTGTTGATATTGACTAAAACAAACCCCATTGTCTTCCATGACTTTTGCAATTTTAGGATTTAAAACCTTCCCAAACCTAATATAAGTTTCTGTTGACAGTGCTGGACCTACCAACATGTCAAGGGGATCTACCCCATAAGAAATCCCAATTAGACCTCAGACCATTTGGTTTAGGAGTCCCAGCAATGGGTCGTAAGGTAATGCCTTGACTGCGATGTCTCACAAAGGAAAGTAAGATAACTCTATCAGTAGCAAGGGTGTGACTAATGCAATGAGTCAAGGAATGAGTATGAGAGGTCCCAACACTTCAAAGGGAGAGGAAGGTGAGTTCCAGGTTGAAAGGGATTAGTCCCAACTCAGCTAGGAACACACAACACAAAGGACATGCACAACTTCCGGCAAAGCAGTCGACACAGATGCGGCGGTCCCAACATACAATGTAACATAACACAAACAACACTCACGGATCAGTCCGAGATGAGTGTGACGATTGATATAACTAGGTTCAGAGAAAGGTCTATCTGATGTCCAGCAGAATAGTCAACACAGACAGTGACAACATTAACAACATATGCAACACATTAACAAGAAGATTCATATAATTGCATACAAATCAGTTCATATACAAGTACGTAATTCAAACATATATCGTTAAGGAAACTGAAAAGGTCCAACTATGCATGAAAATGTGTTGGCTTTTATTATATAAAGAAGTGTAAGTCACAATCACACAATATACCATGTAAACCTGCTAGCTCCATTAGTGGATCGTTACATCCACATCCGCCTACTCCTCCAAAGAGATGTACTAGTTCCGTGCAATGGAGAAGCTAAGGCACGTTACAATACTGTCCAAGCCTTCTTCAAGATAATCTTAGTAGAAACTTGGCTGACCAAAAGCATATACAATGAGTTATGAGGGACTATTTATAGCAAAGGGTGGGGTGACCCTTGACATTCCCCTTTGTGACAATTCAACTATCCTCATGACTCTTCACCTACTCTATGACTGTTACATCCAACTGTTGACACTTGACTTACACTTGACATGACTCAACATTACAATGCACATGTACTCATGTGAGACAACATAGCTTGAGCAAGCCTTCAAGACATCACTAACACTCAATCCACTGTGGTGAGACCAAATATTTGGCATGCTTGTGATGGTGAAGCTCGTGAGTTGATGCCAAGCTTGGTCGTCCATGATGGTGTACATGCACCTCATGGTGACATCTTGCTGAAGTGAACTCTTACCTCTGTTGCAACTGGTGCATTGTTTCAACCCCTTCATCCAACTCGTCTACTAACATGTGTATGGTCTTATTGGGTACGGTTGAACCAGTAACACACTGATGCATAATGTCCATGCTGATCCTCAAGTGTGTGTTGGTGGTCATGTGAATCAATTGGTAAAGTGCATGTCCAGCCCTAGTTGGACTTGCTTCTTGTCTTCGCCTTGGTATGTGTGTTGAATGGGTTGGATTGCATGCATACGCTCAACAACATGCTCTGTTAGATCCCTTACCTGCGATCAATAACATTTCTCACCATGTTTTCTCTGTGTCAGCTGTTGGGATAGATCCTTAACTCGTACTAGCACAATTTCATCCGCGAGTGCATGTTGCGCCCACTGTTGTTCATGTTCCTGCCACAACTCATTGGATTGTTTGTGTAGCTTCATGTTCTTCCTGAGTTGCTACTTCAACACATGAAACTCCTTCTTTGTTCCATCTTCTGCTTTCGCGTGATATTCATGTTGTGCTATCACTCCATAGCCTGAGTCTCCAAAGTTGCTTTCATTTTCAATGGATCTGCTTGATCTTGCAACTTTGCTCTGCTTCTACGTTGTCAACAACCTTCCTCTTGCATTCGCTGCATTCGGTGTGTTTCCTTCAGCTGTTGTTCATGATGTTTCTCACTGTGATGCTGTTGTTTGATGTCCTTGTCCATGAACAACTTGATGTCTTCGTGAGTAGGTAAGCCCATGGACACTTGATCGAATGCATCCCCAAGCGTTCTTTGAACAGTGTCTTCGTCTTTTCTCTCTTGGAAACCATTGTACCTATACTGTTGAGAGGCAGATGAACACCTATGATACCTAGAGACATGGAAACACTCATAGCAAGCAATCTGTCAAGTGAAAACCAAAATGAACATGAGAACTGGCTTGCAACATACCTAAGGGAATGATCATGAAGGTTGCGCAATTTTGGCCGGGAGGTCGGGAGACCGACTGCCAAGACTGCACAAGGCACAGTTCAGGTTGTTGAGAGACTGGCTGACTACTGGAACTGTGCCATGCATAGTCCAGTTGGACAGTTGACTATTGGAATTACGCAATGCACGATTCTAGTTGGGAAATATTGTTGGCCCAGGGACAAATTTGTGCAAATGTTTGGGCCAAGCAACCACTGACCTCCAGAAATGTGCAATTTAGTCCAGGAGGCCAGTGTTGGGCTAGAATGCACAAATCTAGAGAGGAAGGTGAGCTTTCCTTCTCTAGATTGCACAATGTAGCCTTGGTGAAGGCAGAGACTAGGCCAAGGTTGGTCTGACTCACCAACGGGAAACTAAAAGAAAGTAAGTCGATGAATGCATGGTGACACTAAGTGATAGTAGAAGTGATTGATAGTGCATGCAAAACATGAATGAAAGATTCAACAAACAGATCAACATGCATGTGGGTGAGGTAGTTCGTCGGTTGCGCGAACATCCGTACAAAATAGTTTCATGCATGCGATAGTAGTGAGATAGCAACGAAAACTAAAACAAATCTAGGACAAGCTAGTATATATATAAATGATAGCAAGTGTTCAAATAAATAAAGCAAACAGTACTCCTACAAGCGAAAACACAAAAAATGGAAGAAATGCAGCACAAGGCATGGGAAGTGGGCTTACCCCAAAACAAATGAATTGAATGTGTCGACTGCTCCTAAATGTGATGTGGGATGTGAGAGCTGCAAGGCTGATGTGAGGAATGAGCTCTACAACGTCCAATTGATGAGTTTTGATAACATCGAGGTTGTGACACGCATGCCACAAATCTAGGGGAAGCGACACTTGGTGGGAGGTTTCGAAATTGCTCCTTGCATGTAACCTCCAACTGCTAAACATAGATCCCTGAAACAAGGGATGCCTTTGCATGTTGCCTTGCGAGAAGTATCCCATGCATGCAAGTTTGTTTTGCTCAGTCCCGGAGGGAATTGGTCAACCCAGTTGCACATGTAAGAGACTGCTTGACTGTTGGAGAAAAATGCGCATTTCTGACTCTAAGCTAGGCTGACTGCCCAAGGCGATTCTAAGATTTCTGGGCAAAGCAGCTGCCTGTTGCCCATATTTGTGCAAATCCTTGGCTAAACAACCTGTTGATGGGAAAAAAATTCACAAATCTAGCTGGGATGGTTGTCTGGTAGGATTGCACAATCCTGGAGCCTAGCAGGTTGTTAGAGGAAATAGCGCAATTCCTGGAGGGAAGGCTGATTTCCCTCCAGAAATGCGAAAATTTCACTGGTAACCTGCTCAGCCTGCAGTTGGACCAAATCTATGTAAGCATCATGTGAAGGGAAGAGTTCAAACTGTGATCAACACGTTGCCTTTGAGCAAGAAAGACACTGAAGCTTGAGGACTTGACGAAGCAAAGCAAGTTGCTGTGAAGAAGGGTAGGGAGGCTCCAAAACAAGCTAAGGAAAAATTTTGGAGGGTGGTTGTAGCTGCAACAATACTTGGCGACACACTGGTAGAACTCCAGCTCTCCGAATGGACCTTGTTCGTGGAAAACAAGTTTAACACCTCTGGAAGTATTTTTCAATTCTCAGCTCATCTTGGCTTCACACTAGCTTGATGTAAGATGTAGCAGCTTCCAGACTCTTGGTCGATTGACACACATTCCAAGCCAAGGAAATATAGTTGTTTTGATTGGGATTGAGGGGTATATAGGTGCACAAGCAGTATGGTCATCAGAGTCTTAGTTTCATCTATGACGTTGCTCCACTGCCAGCAGGTCTGGACAGTACCCCGGTGGAATCACATAGGAACACAAGCATGGCTCCGCTGCCAACAAGCCTGGTCAGTACCCCAGCGGAGTTATTTGCATCACCTCCCTGTGCAGGAAGCCTTTCCCTTCTTTTGCCTTGTTCATTTTTCATTTTGATTTTTTTTTACTTTTCATTTTTTTTTATTTTTCATTTTCACTGTGCATAGCACTTATTCATTTTAGAGGTGGAAGAGGGATCCTGACTTATTGAGAGAAAAGAAAGTTGTTCCAGTAGATAATTAGTTTATTATATATCTGATGTGCATGTTAATGTTTTCCCCATCACCTTACTCTACTTGACTGAGCTGACAAGGGTTAACCCAAAAACAATCAACTAGAGAAGTTAACACTAGTTAGCGCGCAAGCATTTTGTTTACACCAAGGTTCACTTCGAAGAGTACTTATTTTCTTTCGACGTATCATGGACAAAGAGTAACAATTTCATCATACAGAGGCAAGATGATAGATAACCAAGTAGTGATAGTTGTATAGACCCTCTTGTACTTTACCCATCTTGTTTCATGAGTCACACCTGGTTTCATGCGAACTAACCTACGAACGAAACAAGCAAACAAACTAACAACAAATCCAAACAAAATCAGAAGCAAAAATGAGAGCAAAGTAAGCAAAAAAACAACCAAACAAAGTATGAAAGTAAACAAGCATGCAAGCAAACAACTAAAAGCAAACACTACTCCTACTCCTACACTAACGATGCATGGGCTTGATCACATGAAGTGATACTTCCAATGCAGCCAACGGTGCATTGGTAGACCCATGTGGGTGAAGGCTTGGTCTGCGAGTACCCCAGTTATGCGGACCAGGATACAAGAAAGATATAACAGTGAAGACAACCACATTTTGTGTTTCAAAGCGCCAACAGGACATAAGTGAGTGCATGTGCATGACGGACAGTCCCTAGACTTATCATGGTGCTATGTGACACTACGTACAACTTTGAAGCACAAGCACACTCTTGGCTGTGACATGCAACCAAAGGAAAGAAACAAAGATAACTTGCGTCGTGCACGAGTGCTTGCAATATAAGATGCCTCCAATGCATGAGCAATGGGGTCATGCAGTTCGAGTGGAGGAAGTGTGATTTGAGTGTTAGATTGATCTTGAGTGCATACAAATGAGTGATGAGAAGCCTTGAGTGTTTGAACAATTTCCTAATCAGAAGCGAAACCAGCCTTAGGACAACGAGGGCCTAACATAACCATCAACTCGGGCTGAAGTGCCTCGATGGTCTGTGGGGTTTTGACTTCGTTGAGAGATGGATCTTCATACACCAGTGGCTTAGATGGATTAACAATGAGTGAATCAACATCGTGATCAGATGATAAGGTGAAAAGATCACGACAACCAAGATCAGAAAATTCAGGATGTTGGTCGGCATCCTCATGATTTGATGAATCACACAGAGAGGTAGATGAGAAGGAAGGATGTTCATCCTCTGCGTTTCTAGAAAGAGAAAATGAAAGATCAAGTGGATTTTCAATGAATGATTGATCCTCTCTGCTTTTGGATGTGTCACCTGTGAAAGATCAATAATGGGTGCATCCGTAGATGAAGACACACATGCAAAATCATGGATGGCAGGTTCACCAAGGATGTTAGGAAAGAACGGAGGGGACTCGGACGGAAGGAGTCATCCCTTGTCGAGTGTTTATGCTCAATCTCCCACTGATACTCTTCATGAATGATAGCGAATGTTGGTTGTGCAACACCAACTCCGTCAGTGGGTTGTTCCTCATTTACAACAAGTGGAGAGTCCGAAATGGATGAACACAAGACGTCATCATTCGAAAGAACACCTGGATGCGAAGACGGAGGTGGAAAAAAGGAATGCATATGAGAACTCGAAGGACTCACAACCAAATCTGTGCGAAAATTGTGTGGCGTGATGTTGGGAGGATGTGAAAATTGAAATGGTGTGTGAACATGATCCTCAACATCACAGGGTGATGTTGGAACTATTGAATGAGAGGGAGGTGGACAGTCCGTTGAGACAGTGTCTACTCCCACATGAGATTTTGCAGTTCCATAAATGAATAATGTTGAGCGAGGCTTGATATGAAGCTTCCTCTTGGGATGACTGATTTCTTAAGACAGTACTCCAAACGGTCCCAAAGATAAGCGAACTTCATCTGGCTCCTCGGAGCTTGAAGCTATAAGTCACGGAAGTGTTACCAAAAATCAAGAACGGATTCATGCGTAGCCCTCCATTGTTGTAACAGTTTACAGTCAATATGGTTTGCATCAAAATGATGGAACGTGTCTTCAATAAGATCACAGAAGTGCTCACATGAGTGCACAGTGTCAGCCGGTAGGCTGAGCACCCAACGAAATGGAGACCGACCGGTTCATCAGTAAACTCATCTTCCTCATAAATCATGGAAAGGAAGTTATGTAAGTGCTCACACCAGGCCACTTCACCTTCACCATCATACTGTGAGTGGACAAGAGATTGAAAGCTTCCCTGAGATGGAGACATCTTCACGATTCAAAAAACACCTCATGGGAAGAAGAATGCAGGACTCCATGAAAGATATGCAAAGGTTCAAAACTAAATGAGAGGACACTTCTTGTCATCAAGCCCTCCTTCTAGCGCTAGATATTTTGACGGTGTTGGACCCGCCAACATGTCAAGTGGATCTCCCCAATAAGAAGTCCCAATTAAACCTCAGACCGTTTGGTGTAGAAGTCCCAGCAATGGGTCATAGGGCAATGCCTTGGCCGGATGTCGCACAGAGGCAAGTAAGATAACTCTGTCAGTAGCAAGGATGTGACTGATGCAGTCAGTCAAGGAATGAGTATGAGAGGTTCCAACACTTCAAAGGGAGAGGAAGGTAAAAGTGAGTTTTAGATTGAAAGGGATCAGCCCCAACTCAGCTAGGAACACACAACGCAAGGGACATGTATAGCTTCCCACAGAGCAATCGATACGAATGTGGCAGTCCCAACATACAAGGTAAGATAACACAAACAACACTCACAGATCAGTCCGAGACGAGTGTGATGGTTGATATAACCAGATTTAGAGAAAGGTTTGTTTGATGTTCGGCAGAACAGTCGACACGAACGGTGAAAGCATTAACAACATATGCACACATTAACAAGAAGATTCATATAATTGCATACAAATCAGTGCATATACAAGTATGTAATTCAAACAACATATATCATTAAGGCAACCAGAGCAGTGCAACTACAATAACAACATATGCATGAAAATGTGTTGGATTTTATTATATAAAGAAGTGTAAGTCACAATCATACAATACACCATGTAAACCTGCTAGCCCCATTAGTGGAATGTTACAGCCACATCCGCCTGCTCCTCCAAAGAGATGTACTAGCTCCATGCAGTGGAGAAGCCAAGGCGAATTACAATACTGTCCAAGCCTTCTTCAAGATAATCTTAGTAGAAGCTTGGCTGACCAAAGGCCTATACAATCAGTTATGAGGGACTATTTATAGCAAAGGGTGGGGTGACCCTTGATATTCCCCTTTATGACAGTTCAACTACTGTCATAACTCTTCACCTACTCTATGTTGGAAATACTGAGAGGGGGGGGTGAATCAATATTTCTTTTTCCCACTATTGTTTAATTGTTCTAGTGATTGCCAACAACATATATAGATATGTATATGTATACACAGAACACAGAAATCAACAGCTGAAATTAATGCTTTTATTAAAAACTCAAGATAGTGCAATGAAATAAATACAATATAAGTATAAATCTTATTGTGAATAGTTGCCAAGCTCCAAACTTGGACTTCAGTGAGGCTCCAACCTCCAGAGCACCAACTCTGTTTTGTAGTGGTTCTACACTTAGGAGCACCTACCCCCAATGACTTAAATCCAGTTTAGTTATGAGGCTCCAACCCAACCATGGTATAAACTGGTATGCAACTACACTCTATTCAGCTGAGGTTCTCTCACTCCTACTCTCCTACCTCTGCGGCTTTTGCTGCCTCTACAACCTCCACTGCTTCTGCTACCTCTTTTGCCTCTGCTGCTTCTACTACCTCACACTTTAGGTCTTCACCACAACAACAGCCCCAACAGTTCTCTGTTTTTACTGTTTTATGCATTCCATGCCTCTGTCCATTCGTTTCCTCTTTATCGCTGGCTCTTTGGCTTCCTCAACGCTCGCTGTCATTTCCTCTATGCTCGCTTGCTTCTTCAGCTTCCCAGATTTCAGTTTCCTCTGTCTATTCATGCTCACAGGACATGTTAATTCAATGCCCAAGTCCAAACAATCTACGGAGAACCCATCTTCCTGTTTACCGTAATAGTGCTTCGTTTGGCAATGATGTCGGGCATACACAGAGTCGATATAGCTTAACGAATAGCCACGTCCTAGTCTCAATCACTATCGCCATGAATCAGCCTCCTGAACTATCGGGAGCGTTATGTATGCATCTCTGCCTCAAAATCCCGCACACGGAAAATATACAATTACACAAGATTTATGAGTGAAACAAGCGAAACTTGTTAAAGAACCAGACTTCAATAAATTTTATACCCGCATCTATACTATATTGGGTCCGCCTTGTAATCGCAATTGGCAGTCGTAATCGCAATCGCAATCAGCAATCGGCAGTCGGCACTCAAGGCTTCCAGGGGTCCTTCATACATCAACCCCATGACATCGTCGATTGTCGATGGGTCGATCCTCCTATGGACGCGATATAATATTAAACAGTATTTAGTATTCTTGTCGGGTCTGCAACCTTATCGCAATCGACGATCGCAAGGAAAGGGTCTTCCCTCTGCTCCGAATTCCCAATGCAATAATCGCTATTGGCGATCGCAATGGTCCACTTGACATTTCATGACTTCCGCTCCGAATTCCCGATGAAATGATCCCTATCAGCGATCTCAAAGGGGCAGGGCTCACCGTTAACATAGGCCATTCACTTATAGCAATGCGATGTGAGAGTCCCGATAGGGTGGATGTGATATTGCATTCAACTATAACACAATGCCGCATCGGGTGCATGTACATTAACTTTTTTTATAAGCTCCGTTGTTTTAACTTTGTTTTTATGCTCCTCCGATAGTTCTCCCTTTGGCGTTCTTGCTCCTATAGTTGTTTATAGCTGTTACCTACATGCATATAAGCTCTTTGATGACTTATTTGCATGCTTCCATTGGCTCTGTTTGCTCTTTGCGCTATTTGCTCCTCTGGTGGCTCTGTCTCCTCCTCTTGGCTCTGTCTACTCCTTGAATATTGCCATATTGACATCAATGAAAATCTGTGTCCAACACTCTATGACTGTTACATCCAACTGTTGACACTCGACTTACACTTTACATGACTCAACATTACAATGCACATGTACTCATGTGAGACATGGCTTGAGCAAGCCTTGCAAGACATCACTGGCACTCGATCCATTGTGGTGAGACCAACTCTTTGACATGCTTGTGATGGTGAAGCTGGTGAGTTGATGCCAAGCTTGGTCATTCGTGATGGTGTCCATGCACCTCATGGTGACATCTTACTGAAGCAAACTCCTACCTCCGTTGCAACCGATGCATTGGTTCAGCCCCTTCATCCAACTCGTCTGCTAACATGCACATGGTCTTCTTGGGTACAGTTGAAACGAAAAAACACTTATGCATAGTGTTCATGTTGATCCTCAAGTGTGTGTTGGTGGTCATGCGCATCAACTTGTTGAAGTGCATGTTCAGTCCTAATTGGACTTGCTTCTTGTCTTCGCCTTGGTGAGTATGTTGAATGGGTTGGATTGCATGCATACGCTCAACGACATGCATGCTGTCGGATCCCTTGCCTGTGATCAACAACATTTCTCACCATGTTTTCTCTGTGTCAGCTGTTGGGATAGATCCTTAACTCGTATTGGCGGAGTTTCATCTGTGAGTGCATGTTGTGCCCACTGTTGTTCATGTTCCTGCCGTAACTCATTGGATTGTTTGTGTAGCTTCATGTTCTTCCTGAGTTGCTGCTTCAACACATGAAACTCCTTTGTTCCATCTTCTGCCTTCGCGCTATATTCATGTTGTGATGTCACTCCATAGCCTGAGTCTCCAAAGTTGCTTTCATTATCAATGGATTTGCTTGATCTTGCAACTTTGCTCCACTTCTACATTGTCAACAACCTTCCTCTTGCATTCGTTGCGTTCATTGCATTTGGTGTGTTGCCTTCAGCTGTTGTTCATGATGTTGCTCACTGTGATGTCCTTGTCCATGAAAAACTTGATGTCTTTGTGAGTAGGTAAGCCCATGGACACTTGATCGACTTCATCCCTAAGCGTGCTTTGAACAATGTCTTCATCATTGCTCTCTTGGAAACCATTGTACATGTACTGCTGAGAGGTAGATGAACACCTGTGATACCTAGAGACATGACAACACACATTGCAAGCAATCTGTAAGTTGAAAACCAAAATGAACATGAGAACTGACTTGCAACATACCTGGGGGAATGATCACGAAGGTTGCACAATTTCGATCGGGAGGTCAGGAGACCAACTACCAAGACTACATAAGGCACAGTGTGGGGTACTAAGAGACTAACTGACTGCTGAACTGTGCCATGCAAAATCCAGTCAGGCAGTTGGCTGTTGGGATTGCGAAATGCGCGATTTCAGCTAGGAAAGACTGTTGGCCCAGGAACAAATTTGCGCAAATTTTTGGGCTAAGCAGCCACTGACCTCCAGAAATGCGCAATTCAGTCTAGGAGGCCAATGCTAGGCCAGAATATGAAATTTGGAGAGGAAGGTGAGCCTTCCTTCTCCAGATTGCGCAATGCAGCCTTGGTGAAGGCAGAGACCGGGCCAAAGTCGGCCCGACTCGCCGACGGGCAACCGAAAGCAAGTAAGTCGATGAATGCATGGCGACACTAAGTAATAGCAGAAGTGATTGACAGTGCATGAAAAACATGAATGAAATATTCAACAAACAAATCAACATGCATGTGGGTGAGGCAATTCGCTGGTTGGGCGAACATTTGTGAAAATAGTTTCATGCATGCGACAACAGTGAGATAGAAACGAACACTGAAACGGAGCTAGGACAAGCTATTATATATGTAAATGACAACAATCATTCAAAGAAATAAATCAAACAATACTCCTACAAGTGAAAATACAAAAAGCGATAGAAATGCAGCATAAGGCATGGGAAGCGAGCTTACCCAAAAACAGCTGAGTTAAATGTGTTGACTGCTCCTAGATGTGATGTGGGATGTCAGAGCTGCAAGGTTGATGTGAGGAATGAGCTCTGCAGTTTCTAGTTGATGAGTTTTGATAACATCGAGGTTGTGACACGCATGCCACAAATCTAGGGGAAGCGACAGTTGGTGGGAGGTTCCAGAATTTCTCCTTGCATGTAACCTCCAACTACTAAACATAGATCCCTGTAATAAGGGATGCCTTTACATGTTGCCTTGGGAGAATAAGACCATGCATGCAAGTCTGTTTTTCTCAGTCCCAGAGGGAACCGGTCAGCTCAGCTGCACATGCAAGAGACTGCTTGAATGCTAGAGAAAAATTCACATTTCTTATTGTAAGCTGGGCTGACTACCTAAGGGGATTGCGCAATTTATGGGCAGAGCAGCTGATTGCTTCCCAGATTTGCGCAAATCCTGGGCTGAGCAACCTGTTGATGGGAAAAAATGTGCAAATCCTGCTGGGAGGGTTGGTTGGCAGGATTTCAAAATCCTGGAGCCCAATAGGCTGTAAGAGGGAATTGCACAATTCATGGAGGGAAGGTTGGTTGCCTTCCAAAAATGCGCAAGTTTCACTACGAAGCTGCTCAGCCTACAGCTGAACCAAGATTGGGTAAGAAACCTTTGAAAGGAAGAGATCAAGTTGTGATCGAGAGGGTGCCTTTGAGCAAGAAAGACATTGAAGCTTAAGGACTTGATGAAGCAAGGAAAGTTGTTGTGAAGGTTGGTAGGGAGGCTCCAAAACAGGCTAAGGAAAAATTTTGGAGGTTGGTTGTAGCGGCAACAACACTTGGCGACACACTGGCAGAACTCCAGCTCTTTGAATGGGCATTGTTCGTGGTAAACAAGTCTAACACCTCCGGAAGTATTGTTCAGTTCTCAACTCATCTTGGCTTCACACTAGCTTGATGTAAGATGTAGCATCTTCCAGACTCTTGGTCGATTGACACACATTACAAGCTAAGGAAACACAGTTGTTTCTTTTGGGGTCGAGGGGTATATCAAAGTCTTAGTTTCATCTCTGGTATTTCTCCACTGCCAGCAAGTCTGGACAATACCCTAGTGGAGTCACATAGGAACACAAGCATGGCTCTGCTGCCAGCGAGCCTGGTCAGTACCCTGACGGAGTTGCTTGCATCACTTCCCTATGCAGGAAGCCTTTGTCTTCTTTCACCTTATTCATTTTTCATTTTGATATTTTTTACTTTTCATTTTTTTTTTCATTTTCATTGTGCATATCACTTATTCATTTCAGAGGCAGAAGATGGATCCCGACTTATTTAGAGCAAAGGAGGTTGTTCCAAGAGAGAAGTATTTTATTATATCTCTGACATGCCTATTAAGGTTTTCCCCCTCACCTTACTCTACTTGATTGAGCTCAAAAGGGTTAAACCAAAAACAATTGACTATAGAAGCTGACACTAGTTAGCACGCAAGCGTTGTGTTTACACCAAGGTTCACTTTGAAGAGTACATATTTTCTTTCGACGTATTATGGTCTAAGAGTAACAAGTTCATCATACAAAGGAAAGATGATAGATAACCAAGTAGCTATAGTTGTACAAACCCTCTTGTACTTTACCCAGCTCATTTCATGAGTCACACATGGTTTCATGTGAACTAACCTACGAACGAAACAAGCGAATGAACTAACAACAAATCCAAACAAAAGCAGAACAAAAAATGAGAGCAAAGCAAGCAAACAAAGTATAAAAGTAAACAAGCATGCAAGAAAACAACTGAAATCAAACACTACTCCTACCCCTACACTAACGGTGCATGGGCCTGATCACGTGAAGTGATACTTCCAATGCAACCATCGGTGCATTGGTAGACCCATGTGGGTGAAGGCTTGGTCCACGAGTAACCCAGTTATGCAGACTAGCATACAAGAAAGATATAACAGTGAAGACAACCACACTTCATGTTTCAAAGTACCCACCAGACATAAGTGAGTGCATGTGCATGACGGAAAGTTCATGGACTTATCATGGTGTTTTGTGACACTACGTGCAACTTTGAAGCACAAGCCACTTTAAACTGTGACATGCAAGCAAACGAAAGAAACAAAGATAACTTGCGTCGTGCACGAGTGCTTGCAATAGAGGACTCCTCCAATGCATGAGCAATGGGATCATGCAATTCAAGTGGAGGAAGTGTGATCTGAGTGTTAGATTGATCTTGAGTGCATACATATGAGTGATGAGGAGCCTTGAGTTTTTGAACAATTTCCTGATCAAAAGCGAAACCAACCTTAGGACATCGACGACCTAACATAGCCATCATCTCAGGCTTAAGTGCCTCAACGGTCTGTCAGGTTTTGACTTTGTTGACAGATGGATCTCCATAGACCAGTGGCTTAGACGGATTAACAATGAGTGAATCAACATCGTTATCGGATGATGAGGTGAAGAGATCACGACAACCAAGATCAGAAAATTTAGGATGTTGGTCGCCATCCTCATGATTTGATGAATCACACAGAGGGGTAGATGAGAAGGATGTTCACCCTCTACATTTCTAGAAAGAGAAGATGAAAGATCAAGTGGATTTTCAATGAATGATTGATCCTCTCCATTGTTGGATGATGGGCTAACATATGGTGTGTCCTGCGAAAGATCAATAATGGGTGCATCCATAGATGAAGACACACATGCAAAATCATGGATGGAAGGTTCACCAACGATGTTAGGAAAGAACGGAGGGGGCTCGGACGGAAGGGAGTCATCCTTCGCCAAGTGTTGATTCTCATGCTCCCACTCATACTCTTCATGAATGACAGTGCATGTTGGTTGTGAAACACCAACTCCGTCAGTGGGTTGTTCCTCATTTACAACAAGTAGAGAGTCTGAAATGGATGAACACAAGACATCATCATTCAGAGGAACACCTAGGTGCGAAGACGGAGGTCGAAAAAGGAATGCATATGAGAACTCAAAGGACTAACAACCAAATCTGCGTGAAGATTGTGTGGAATGATGTTGGAAGGATGTGAAGGTTGAACAGGTGTGTGAACATGATCCTCAACATCACAGGGTGATGGTGGAACTATTGAATGAGAGGGAGGCGGACAGTCCGTTGAGACAATGCCTGCTCCCACATGAGATTGTGTAGTTCCATCAATTAAGAATGTTGAGCGAGGCTTGATATCAAGCTTCCTCTTTGGAAGGTTTATTTCTTAAGGCAGTACTCCAAACGGTCCCAAAGATAAGCGAACTTCATCTGGCTCCTCGGAGCTTGAAACTGTAAGTCATAGAAGCACTGCCAAAAATCAATAACAGATTCATGTAGAGCCTTCCGTCATTGTAACAATTTATGGTCAAGATGGTCTGGATCAAAATGATGGAACGTGTCTTCAATAAGATCACAGAAGTGCTCACATGAGTGCACAGTTTCAACCAATAGGCTGAGAACCCAATGAAATGGAGATTCGCATAGTGTAAATGCAAGAAACAGACTGGCCTGTTCGTCAGTAAACTCATCTTTCTCATAAATCATGGAAAGGAAGTTATATAAGTGCTCAGGCCAGGCCACTTCACCTTCACCATCATACATGTGAGTGGACAAGAGATTGAAAAGCTTCCCCAAGATGGAGACATCTTCATGATTCGAAAAACACCTCGAGGGAAGAAGAATGCAAGACTCTATGAAGGATATGCAAAGGTTCAAAACTAGATGAGAGAACATTTCTAGCACTAGAAATGTTGACGGTGTTGGACCCACCAACATGTCAAGGGGATCTCCCCGGTAAGAAGTCCCAATTAGACCTCAGACTATTTGGTGCAGGAGTCCTAGCAGTGGGCCATAAGATAATGCCTTGAACGCGATGTCGCACAGAGGCAAGTAAGATAACTCTGTCAGTAGCAAGGGTGTGACTGACGCAGTGAGTCAAGAATGAGTATGAGAGATTCCAACACTTCAAAGGGAGAGGAAGGTGAAAGTGAGTTCCAGGTTGAAAGGGATCAGTCCCAACTCGGCTAGAAACACACAACACAAAGGACATGCACAGCTTCCCGCAGAGCAGTGGACACGGATAGCAGTCCCAACATACAAGGTAAGATAACACAGACAACACTTATGGATCAGTTCGAGATGAGTGTGATGGTTGATATAACCAAGTTCAGAGAAAGGTCTGTCTGATGTTCGGCAGAGCAGTCGACATGGACGGTGACAACATTAACGACAAGATTCATATAATTGCATACAAATCAGTTCATATACAAGTACGTAAGTTAAACAACATATATCATTAAGGCAACCAGAGCAGTCCAATTACAATAACAACATATGCCTGAAAATGTGTTTCATTTTATCATTTAAAGAAGTGTAAGTCACAATCATACGATACACCATGTAAACCAGCTAGCCCCATCAGTGGAACATTACAGCCACATCTGCTTGCTCCTCCAAAGAGATGTACTATCTCTGTGCAGTGGAGAAGCCTAGGCGCGTTACAATATTGTCCAAGCCTTCTTCAAGATAATCATAGTAGAAGCTTGGCTAACCAAAAGCCTATACAATGAGTTATGAGGGACTATTTATAGCAAAGAGTGAGGTGACCCTTGACATTCCCCTTTGTGATAGTTCAACTACTCTCATGACTCTTCACCTACTCTATGAATGTTACATCCAACTGTTGACACTCGACTTACACTTGGCATGACTCAACATTACAATGCACATGTACTCATGTGAGACAACATGGCTTGAGAAAACCTTGCAAGACATCACTAACACTCAATCCGCTGTGGTGAGACCAACTCTTTGACATGCTTGTGATGGTGAAGCTAGTGAGCTGATGCCAAATTTGGTCGCCCATGATAGTGTCCATGCACCTCATGGTGACATCTTGCTGAAGCGAACTCTTACCTCCATTGCAACTGGTGCATTGGTTCGGCCCCTTCATCCAACTCGTCTGCTAACATGCGCATGGTATTCTTGGGTACGGTTGAACCGACAACACATTGATGCATAGTGTCCGTGTTGATCCTCAAGTGTGTGTTGGTGGTCATGCACATCAACTTGTTGAAGTGCTTGTTCAACCCCAGTTGGACTTTCTTCTTGTCTTTGCCTTGGTGAGTGTGTTGAATGGGTTGGATTGCATGTGTGCATTTAATGACATGCATGTTGTTGGAACCCTTGCATGCAATCAACAAAATTTCTCACCATGTTTTCTCTGTGCCAGCTGCTGTTCATGATGCTACTCGTTGTGATGTTGTTGTTTGATGTCCTTGTCCATAAACAACTTGATGTCTTCATGAGTAGGTAAGCCCATGGACACTTGATCGATTGCATCCCCAAGCGTGCTTTCTACGATGTCTTCATCTCTTCTCTCTTGTAAACCATTGTACCTGTACTACTGAGAGGCAGATGAACACATGTGATACCTGGAAACATGGCAACACTCATAGCAAGCAATTTGTACTACTGACTTGCAACATACCTGGGGGAATGATCATGAAGGTTGCGCAATTTTGGTCAGGAGGTCGGGAGACCGACTGCTAAGACTGAACAAGGCACAAACCAAGTTGTTGACAGGCTGAATGACTGCTGAAATTGCGCCATGCACATTCCAGTCGGGCAGTTGGATACTGGGATTGCACAATGCCTGATTCCAGCTAGGAAAAACCACTGGCCCAAGGACAAATTTGTGCAAATATTTGGGTTAAGCAGCCACTAACCTCCAGAAATGCACAATTCAGTCTAGGAGGCCAGTGTTGGGCCAGAATGTGCAAATCTTGAGAGGAAGGTGAGCCTTCCTTCTCCAGATTGCGCAATGCAACCTTGGTGAAGGCAGAGACCAGGCCATAGTTGGCCCGACTCGCCGACAGCAACTGAAAGCAAGTAAGTCAATGAATGCATGGTGACACTAAGTGATAGAAGAAGTGATTGACAGTGCATGAAAAACTTGAATGAAAGATTTAGCAAACAAATCAACATGCATGTGGGTGAGGCAGTTCGCCGCTTGAGCGAACGTTCGTGCAAAACAATTTCATGCATGCAACAGCAGTGAGATAGCAACGAAAACTAAAATAGAGCTAGGGCAAGCTAGTATATATGTAAACAACAATAAGTGTTCAAAGAAATCAAGCAAACAATATTCCTACAAGCGAAAACATAAAAAGCGACAAAAATGCAGCACAAGGCATGGGAAGCGGGCTTACTCCAAAACAATTGTGTTGAATGTGTTGACTGCTCCTAGATGTGATGTGGGATGTCAGAGTTGCAAAGTTGATGTGAGGAATGAGCTCTACATCATTCGGTTGATGAGTTTTGATAACATCGAGGTTGTGACGCGCATGCCACAAATCTAGGGGAAGTGACACTTGGTGGGAGGTTCTTGCATGTAACCTCCAACTACTAAACATAGATCTTGAAACAAGGGATGCCTTTGCATGCTGCCTTGGGAGAAGCACCCAGGCATGCAAGTTTGTTTTGCTCAGTCCCGGAGGGAACCGATCAACTCAGCTGCACATGAAAGAGACTACTCGATTGCTGGAGAAAAATGTGCATTTCTGACTGTAAGCTAAGCTGACTGCCCAAGGGGATTGTGCAATTTTTGGCAAAGTAGCTAATTGCTGCCCAAATTTGTGCAAATCCTGGGCTGAACAGCCTGTTGATGGGAAAAAATGCACAAATCTTACTGGGAGGGTTGGTTGGCAAGATTGCACAATCCTGGAGCCCAGCAGGCTGTTAGAGGGAATTGTGCAATTCCTAGAGGTAAAGTTGGTTGCCCTCCAGAAATGCACAGATTTCACTAGGAAGTTGCTCAACCTATAGCTAGACCAAGTCTGGGTAAGCAACTTGTGAAGGGAAGAGGTCAAACTGTGATCGACAGGCTGCCTTTGAGCAAGAAAGATACTGAAGCTTGAGGACTTGATGAAAAAAGGAAAGTTGTTGTGAAGGTTGGTAGGGAGGCTCCAAAACAAAGTAAGGCAAAATTTTGAAGGGTGGTTGTAGCCGCTACAACAGTTTCCAATAGTGGCATAGGTAAAATAGGATGGGTGGGAAGTGATGGTAAATTTCACAGTTCAACACTATAAGCATGTTGTACTGATTTATTATTATGGAGGTGTGGGGTGGATTGAGCAGGAATTTGTATAGGGCATGGGGGATTTTGATGTAGTTGATTGAGTTGTAGGAGCGACCTTGATAGGTAAGAAAAGTAATTAGTTTGTGTTGCAAGATGAAAGAAAGATCCACGTAAGTAAGAAAATGAAAGGATAGAATTTTGAACAATACATGTCAGCCATGGTTTCAAATGGTTGTGAGCTTGTAGCAGCTTCTCAATCTCTTTGATATGTTGTTTTCATCCTCTTGCAAAATGATTCTTTTGTCACCAATGGCAAAACACTTCTTCAAATTCTTCCTAGATTTTTTTTATCCTGCAAAATTATCAATGAGTTTAGAGAGCTAATGATATTAGTTTTGCAAAATTATTAATTTTAAGCTCTTGTAACTCTTGTTCTTACAACAAATTTCAAAAATTGAAAGGAAAGTTCCTTAGAACTCTTACTAGCCTTGAAGATTCCTCCTTCAAATGTTCTTGCCTATTAATTATGGAATGGGTGATGCTTACATCACCACTTTAAGTGAAATGATAAGATTTCTTCAAATTTCTACCTCTAAAATTCCTGCTTTTATCCATGCATGCTATATGACCTAAAACTACCTACAGAGGGAAAACCTCACCACAAGTTAGCTAGAGTGCATGTGTAAGTTCTTACCTTCCGTCTTTATCCAACCCTCTCGGAGTAAAGAATACATCTACAACCAGATATTAGTGCAGGAGTGTTATTTGACCACCTCCCCGACAACAGCGCCAAAATGTTGGGTGAAATTAATTGCTTAATAAAGAAACAACTAATCACCTGAACATTAATTATCAACTAAATGAACGTATTTTTGATTCAAGACAGTCTGTAAAATATATGCAAGAAACTTCCAACAACTAACATTGGTTCTACATGATTGGGTTCTACAATATCAAGCTCATTCGACAAGAAATAAAATGTAAGACTTGAAAAACAATACTATATTTAAAAACGAGAAAGTAAATGAAAGGAAAATAATTATGGTAATCACACTCTTTGAATCAATAATAAATTAAACCACACATTGCTGATTTGGAAATTTAAGCTATTGCACCCAACAGAATTCAAATGCTACTGTAGAGCAGCAAATTAAATGAAAACTAGAAATTGCAGGAAACAACAAATCTAGAAAATGCAATAGCCAACAAAATACTTTAAAAAAATGAAATTTACTTTAAGAAACAACAATTGAAATTAAAATAAATAAACACATAACTAAACTACTTTACATGTTCAAGGCAGCACCTCGTCCAAGGTAGTGGACCCAACTACCCAAGAGTCAGTGATGCCTTCTAAAATAAACCAAATCAAATTACAAGTAGACAATCATGAAATTCCGCTGATAGCTCCTTTCATTAAAAATGAGAAGTAGATACAATATAGCTCTAAGCTTTGACTCTAATTCAATAATTGTCCCTCATCCCCTCTCTTCAGATGCAATTGAGCTCCACAAATTTGATGTGGCTGCGGTTATCCTTCTTTTTACAATTCTCGAACATATATATGTATTAAATTGCCAAGCTTCTATAATATAGAAAGATAGTCAAGATTAAAGGAGCCCTTCTCTGAGTCAGCTTCTTCTCTGAGTGATTGCAATAGGTTAGTTTGTAACAAGTGTATATGTATAATTCTTGAGAACTGTATATGAGTGCAAATAATTTGTGACATACTTGTAGTGAGATGTTCGTTTGTTGATCAAACTTGATTCCCAAAACTTTCGGTCCTTTTGCAAAAGGAGTGCTCAACTGAATCCAAAGATAAAAATATGACTTTTCAGTTGATTTGCTTCACAAATAAATGCCCTAAAAGTTGCCACAGGTACGCACATTGAGGGAGAAGTGCCAAACAAATTTTGCAAAGGTGTTGGTCAAAATATCTATGAGAGAAGGCCAAAAATTGCTTCAACAATACTCACTGCCTCAGAGAAAGGTGCCCTAATGAGGGTTGAGAACTGCAATACTCAAGGAGCCTTATTCTTTTATTGCTATTAGATGCTCAGACTTGCAAAAATGCGTGCCCTAAAGAAGGCCAAAAGTAAGAAGCATACAAGCTTTCACTTACAACGAATCCGCGAACCAAACGATGTATAAGAAACTCCAAAAATAACTTCGTTGTCTTACAACATATGTGAGATAACCTTTCCTACAATAAACAAATGAACCACCAAGACAAAAATTGCACCCAACACCGTTTAAATAAAACTCCAATGAAACTGTTGATCCAATGTCCTATTCCAGAGCTCTATTCATAAACGTTCTTGCCTAGCAGTATGCAATCAAACTGTCTGATCCTCAAGGTACATCATCTTCGATAGAAATTAAATACCGGTAGTTACCTTGTATCTTCAATCCACTATGTATTGTTTAAAAAGGATTATCCACAACATCGAAAATAATTACAACAACAGATGAATCTTGAATATAACTAGAAATCAGACTTGAAAACCATTCCAATAATTCCAACCCAAAACCCTCCAGACGTCTGAATTTTTCAAATCCGTAGATACAAAGAAGGAATCTCCACAAATTCGATATTTTAAGTTTCAAATGTCCGTCCTCTATAAATATTTGTGGACGGACTTTAGAATAGGCCGACCAAAGAGTAGGAGGGAGATTAAAATAATTTTGGATTTGAATTTTAATTTTGGAGTCTAAGACTTTGGTCCAAAATTTATTAAACGAAATATTTTTTTTTATAACAATTAAAAATATATATATATTTTTTGTAAACCCATGCACCAAGAATAAGTTTTCATTTCACGATACTTGAGAGTGATGTCCATGATGAGTTTCTTCTAACCTGATGACAAATTTCCATGTCATCAAACGAATCAATATGATACGACATCATCCAATTGATATTGCCACATCATCATGCTATTAGAAATTCCACATCATTCAACCAACACTATGATGCCACCTCAACAATCCTTGGGGTTTTGCACCACAACTTGGGTCTTCAACTTTGACTAGGCATATCTCACAAACCATGAAGGTCCACGGGATGCTCCACATACCATCGAAATTGGCTTGCCGAGGAGAATATAATGGCAAGGGTATCTAAGGAAAAATCAATGATATGCTTCCTCAAAACTCCAGCAACTATGATGTGAGCTCGGTTTCTAAGGAATCCAAACCATAGAGGCAGAGTTTCATGAACCTGCATCATCCAACTGCATCTTCTTGTGGAAATCAATGATAAAAATGACCTTATCATATTATCACATCACACTGCATCAACTTGACATTAGTTATGATATCTACACTCACTCTGCTTCTTACACCCACCATATCTTGCACCTTCTCCCACTTTGACATCAATGAAAACATACTCAACACCCACACATCTTTATCGACCAATCTTTCAATATCTGACTGACTATGATGTTAATATCAAGGTGCCTATAACTTTGTTCTTCTGTTTGAAATTATTTGATGAGGATCATAAGCCTAGACCTTGTGTTAGGATATTCCAACACATAGGAAATAGTTAAGTTCAACTTGGTCTAGTATAGAGTTAGGTAAAGTGTGTTTTTTTACTGTTGTATATTTTGTAACTTACAATCCGACGGTCACGATATGTAGTGATCCGACGGTTCATTCTCTCCTCGGT
>APFE031025717.1:3961-14156 GCA_000404065.3 Pinus taeda
CGGACCCGCTGCAACATTGTGCCTTGGTTAAATGACATATCGTAAGAGCTTAAAGCCTTGCCATTTCAAAAGTGTTGATTGGGATATTTGCCATGGACCTGATGGTCCGATTATAACACAGTTAATATATATATCGCGTGCATCGGCCATCGGCCATTGGCGACTGTGATTGCGATTACAAGGCAGACATGATACAATATAGATACGGGTATAATATTTTTTGAAGTCTTCCCTTAGCGCTTCACTCGTAGTTTTTTCTCATATTTCCTGTGTATTTGAATATTGGCCTTGCGCGCAGTATGAAGGCAAAAATGCATATGATAACGGTTCCGATAGTTTAGGAGGCTGAAATAAAGCCGATGGAGATTGCGATTGGGATGTGGCATGTCTGTTACACTGTAAAGTCCTAAGTAGGTCCATGATGATTGAAAAAAAGAAGCGTTGTTACAATTTAACTTGGAATATGTGTTCCCTGTGTGTGATTTAGTCCTCGCCATTGAATCAACGTGTCTCAGGAGTGTTGGTGAGCATGAAGAGACAGAGGAAGCCACAATGACGAAAGAGGGAATCCAAAGGATCAAGAGATGTAGAGGAAACTACAGAGACCAAGGAGGAAGCCTAAGAGCCAGCGAAAAGAGGAAACCGAAAGTCAGAGGTATCAGGAGTATATACAACAACAAAAAAATAGAATAATGTGAGGTGAAGAGAGTTGTTGAACGATGTTGCTACAGTTGGAGGAAACAGAGGCAGCGAGAGGGTCTAGCACAATAGAAAAAAATGGCCCGAAGGACCAACATGACAGGAGATAGTCGAAGGGCAGAAGTAGCCAATAGAGAAACAGTCATGCTGAAGCATTCACTATGACAATAAGAACATATGCTTGAACATAAAGTTGGTTCTTATGCAGAGCTTAGTGCAGCTAACAGTGGACTCATTAAAGCTATGTGCAGACATTATCAGAGGTCATGAAGGCTATTGGAGACTCTGTGTGGGAAGTATGAAGCGTTGTAAAGACTCCTTCATGAGAAGACTAGCTGTCATTGATGCTGTAGCATGGAGACTACATTGAAGCTGTAAACTGACAGAACTCAGTAATGAAGAGTTCTGAGAGTAGAACATTACCATAAAACGTGCCTTGACAAGATTGGGTTGGAGTCCTTGGGGATAGTGCCTCAGAAGCAAGAAGGATTGGAGTCCTTGGGGCTGGTGCCTTAGAGTCAAGAAGGATTGGAGTCCTTGGGGCTGGTGCCTCAGAAGTAAGAAGGATTGGAGTCATTGGAGTTCATGCCTTAGAAGTAGGAAGGATAGGTGTCTTTGGGACCGGTGTCTCAAGAACTGGAAAGGATTGAAGCCCTTGGGGGTTGGTGCTCCTAAGTCCAAGATTGTTGCCTTGGCGAAACAGAGTTGGAGATTTGAAGGTTGGAGCCTTACAATAGTCCAAGTTGGTGCTTGGCAACTGATTGCAACCACTCATATACTGTATCTATTTTACTGCAAAGATTATATTAATAAAAGCATTTATTCTTGTTGTTCATCTTGTGTTCTCAATATAAATGTTTTAACTGGAAAAACAATAGTCGAAAAAGAAATACTGATTCACCCCCCCTCTCAGTATTTCCAACAGTTTGGGTTTGAAACTAAGCGTATAAGGCCTCCCAAGTTAAGCAAAGAAGCCTATCTCTCTAGCAAAGAAAAATAACCCTAATTCCCTTGGGTACCTCTCACACGGGAAAGAAAGAGGGTTGCAGTTCTCTCACACTAATTCTACCACTATACATCAAGAAGGAACTCAAATGATCAAGAGAAGGAAGGAATATCCTTAGGAAAAGGATATCACTAAGTAGAAAAGGTAAGTATCTCTTCTAGAAGGTCTATTAACACTGGAAGGAAGAATGAAGTGTCGGAAGGAGGACGAAGTGTAGGGGAACGAAGTACCGAAAGGAGGTGGACAAAGTACCGGGGAATCATAGTGTAGAGAAAAGGAAGGACTTGACTTGTGATTGGAGAATATTCTAGTCAAGGGTCTAGGGTTTTGCATTGATCAAGGAATAATCTTCAATAAGAGACAGCTTATCAAAGTGTTTTCCTCTCAAGAGAATAGAGGTTTTGGCCTGGCAGAGAGCCAATATCTTGTGTTCTTGTTTTATGTTTTGATAGTAGTTTGATGAAGTACACACACATGCATTAATAAGAGAAGAAGAATATTAAGCTAACAAAGACAAGAAAAGTAAAAATACTTCACAAATTGTTATCTAGTCCCAAAGAATCACTCTACACCTAATTTCCCTAGATTCTTCAACATTACCATCATTGATTTTCATGCTAAGACGATGTGTGTCACAATGTGACATTGGACCATGGTTGATTTTCATATTGAGAAAAAATTTGGTACACTGTGACATTTGACCATCTTTGACCATGGATGACCATGATTATAAAGCCAAGTTATTTATATTAAAACCTAGGATTAATATTGTAAACCCTATGAATAATATTATAACCTAGGAATATGAACCCAATAAACCCAAGGGATTGATATTATAAACCGAAGTGAATAATAAACCCAAGGGAATAATATTAAACACAAGGTATTAATATTATAAAAGAAAGGTATATAAACCCTAAAGGGATTGATATTATAAACCCAAGGGAACAATAAACCCAAGGGATTAAAAACCAAACAGATTGTTAATATAAACACAAGGGATAATATTCAACCCAAGGGATTGTTAACCCCCTAATTTGCTTTCTTTTTCTATTTTCCCCTTCCTAAATCATAACCATTTACCACTATTTTACCTCTCTTATACACCCTCATCTTGCACCAGTACAAGCACGGTGACATATTTCGTATAAACTTTATTTTTCGTATTTTTAACTTAACTTAGCATTAATTAATCATTTATTGCATGATTTCTTACTTTTAATCACTCTTTATAACTTATCGATATCCCCAATGTTTATTTGGTAGTTATAGTACTTACCATGACCTTTGATCCTAGTGTAGGATCAGATCTTGCACCGTTGCTAGCACAACAAATCCTTGCAGCAGATCCAAACCTCCTTGATCACTGCCTCGTTTTGAGCAGCTTCAACCATGACAGCAAGATTGATCCAAAGGCAGCCGAGATCAAATCACCCTATTTTGGACAGTTTCAACCACGATAGCAAGATTGATCCAAAGGCATCTGAGATCAAAACTATGAAGTACGAAAGCTAGAGATTGGCTACGGCCAGTTTTGTTAATTGTCTAAGTTTAAAGGCCGAGAAGCTAAATTCTATGGTTGGTTATGTAATCGATTGAAAGATCTATTTTTTCCCTTGGCCAAAGATCTATATAATGTAGAAGTTAAATAGGACTAAGGGAGTTTTTTTTTTATAGAACAGAGACACAACCAGGCAGGCGGTAACAGGTTGTTGTATTTTGTTATCGCCCGAATCTGGGCTGGATGATGTATTAATGTATGTACTTGCCTCAATGAATTAATAAAAATGGAGCTCCACCTCATGTTTTATAAATCACATTTCTGTATTTGAGTTGATGAATTGATTAAAGTACTGAGCATCATTTTTATTTAAAAGGGAAATGTGATGGTTGGCTAGAGCCTAGCCAACCCGGCTTGTTTACGCTATTTCTTGTTTTTTGTAATTTTTTTTTACATTATCAAGTGTGTTTTAATTTTTAAGCACATCCATTCCTGTTTGAGTGAAAGTGGATCCGTTGTGTAATTCTTGCACCCAACATTTTGGTGCTGTTGTCGGGGAGGCGATTTGATTTGGTAAGAATTTTTTGATTATACAATAGAGGTAATTTTTCCTTTAATTTTGCAGTATTGTTTGGAAAAGCTTCTTTGAAGGAATTTTGTTGGTGTTGATTGATTTCTGATAGCATTTTTTATTAGAAGTTGTTTGTTATTTTTCTTTCTTTTTTGAAATGAATGCCTAGAAAAGGTAAGTGTTCGAAGCCCACTAAGGGCCGAAAGAATTCTAGAAACAATTCTCATATTGGGTCTCCTTCTGTGAGTAGGAAGCCCAATCCAATTCAAACCCATCACACAGGAATAGTGCACCTAAATTTTGGTGACAACAGCCCAGGTGTGGTTCAGTCTGTTGGGAGCAAAAGGGAAACAATGGCGGACTGTGAACATCATGTGGAAGGGACTGGTGAAAACCAGGTAAGTGGAGAAAAATCCACTTTTATGTTTCCAATTGTGGATCTTGATACTGTGGCACAAATGAAGAATATTCCACCATCTGCTCTCCCTCATTTCCATGGTAAAGTTCATGAAGATCCTGACTCTTTTTTATTCAAGTTTGATATTATGTGTAGAAGTTATGATTATTCAACTGACACTCAGAAGTTAAGATTATTTCCTGTTACTCTCAAGGACTCAGCTCTACACTGGTTTATGGGGTTAGGAGGAAACACTATAACCTAGAGAGTGTTTTTGTCTAAATATCAAGAATATTGCAAAACTCAGGACATGTAGGATGATATTTTTACAATCATACAGGATGATGATGAAAATCTTGAAGATTACCCAGAAAGATCTATGTATATTTTGCAAAGGTCGAACCTTAAGCTTGATCCCAATACTATTAGAACCTTGTCCTTAAGAGGACTTACTGCTAATGCTAGAAATAATTTAAATATGTAAGGACAAGGTGATATTTCTCACCAAACTTTTGAAAAAATTTGTGAATTATGTAGGACATTTTCAGGAAATCAGTATAGATCCGGTAGAGGAACTCGAAGCAGAAATAGAAAAACTGAATCTAATGATGCTATGATTATTGGACTAGAAAATAAAATGGAAAACATGAAAATTGATATAATGAATACTGTTACCAAACAGTTGGACTCGTTAAAATTTCAGAAAAAAATCATGAAGGAACAAGAGTCATTATGTATTTTCTGTCCTAAATGTAGAGACAATTATCCTCCTAAAGAGTGTCCTCTTAATTTGAAAGAAAATAAGAAGTGTGATATTTGTGCAGAAGACCATGTCATAGAAAAATGTCCCTCTATACCAGGAGTTAAAGCTATATTTATAGGGGGACAACCTAAAGCTGAATACTTGTATGCTATGGGAGCAAGAAAGAATTGGCCTCAAGTAGGTGCAGGTGTGGCTCTTGAATTTTCTCCACACTATTTTGGTTATATTTCACATGCATATTCTTATCCCCACACTAATTAGCAGTGGCAGTATGGGAATCAATATCAGCATGGGAAACCTTCTCAACCATGGAAACAAGGTTGGAGAGGGCCAACTCCTTCTCCATATTCCTACCAGCCACCTATGTAGTCATATCCATCTACACATACACCTTATTCAATGCCTCAACTTTCGAGTCAGTCTACTCCATCGTTTCCTTTACCTCCACCTTTTCAACCTCCTCAGTTTCCTGCTCAATCTATGCCTAATCCTAACAATAATAAAGCAGTGCAAATGATCTATGTAAAAAACCCACCTTTACCATTCGAGTACCAGTCTATTCCAGTTGGGGTTCATGATATTCAATTAAGATCAGGAAGGATTGTAACATCAGAAAATCAGAAGCAACCTAGAGTGATTGTTGAAGAGAAAGGAGAAGAGGAAACTCTTAACCATTCTCCGAAAGCTGTCACTAAGTAGCCCTTACCCTTTGAATCCTTGCCATCTTCTTCCAACCAACCTCCCTTCCGAGAGAGGCTAGTAATGGAAAGAAGTGAGCCTATTTCTGAGACTAGCTTGGCATCAGAGCTTCAGAATATTTTCATTAAGATACCTCTTCTTCAAGCCATCAAAGAGATCCCTATTTGTACTAAGATTATTAAGGAAATCTGTCTCAAGAAACCCAAGAGGAAGAGATTGGAACCCCAAATGATTTAATTTGTTGGTAGGGAAGAAAAGTTGATGACGGGATGTGTGCCTACAGAAAAATACACTGATCCTGGAAACCATGTTGTCTCAGTTCAGATTGGTAATGCCCTTGTCTCTAATGTTCTTATAGACCTGGGGGCAGCCATTAATGTCATGACTAAGAAAACCATGGATCAACTTCGGTTATCTCATCTTCGCCCTACTCCCACTGTGCTTGAATTAACAGATAGATCTAAAATTAAGCTAGAAGGAGTATTGGATGATGCGATCATATCATTAGATTCTTGGGAATATCATGTTGATTTCATTGTGCTTCAGCCAAAGAACCTAGTAGGAGGACATCCCTTGATCTTTGGTTGACCTTGGCTTGCTACAGCCGATGCATATATTGGATGTCGTTTCGGTGATATGTATATTTTGCATGGAGATTCTAGGAAGAAAGTTATCTTATACCCCCCTGCTAGATCCATTCAAGACCTTCGAGATAATTTATGGTTGGATCAAACAAGTGACGAGGAGAATCAACCCATTTCCCTTATCCATCATTATACTGGGTCTTCACAAGAAGATGAGATTCAAGATTTCCTGAATAATCTAAACACTATGCCTAATTTTGATTTATTGAGCTAGATTTTCAGCCTAAATTTTCAATATAATCATGATTCTCATTCTTCTGTACCACTACATTTGACCACCCCCTTGAGTACTCCTGAGCCTGATACTACTTTTGTTGAGATTAGCCCCGGTAAATTCTTGCATATTAGTTCAGATTTGGACTCATCTCAGCAGGAGCAGCTTGTGAATTTGTTGCAAAACCATCTTAGTGCCTTTGCATGGGGCTATGAAGATATGAAGGGTATTCCTCCTAATAATTGTACACATGATATCTATATTCAGGAAGGAACCTGACCTGTTCGACAACCCCAAAGGTGAATGAATCCAGCTCTAGGAGATATTGTGAAGGAAGAAGTACATAAAATCTTGGATACAGGTTTTATCTATCCTATTTCCGACAGTCAATGGGTCTCTCCATTAGTGCTATTACCTATGAAATATGGAAGATGGCATATTTGTATTGATTATCGAGAATTAAACAAAGGCACTCTCAAAGATTATTTCCCTCTCCCTTTCATTGACCAGGTGCTTGATACCTATGCAGGAAAGAAATATTTTTCCTTTTTTGATGGCTTCAGTGGTTATAACTAGATACAGATTGCACTCGAAGATCAAGATAAAACTACTTTTACATGTCCATGGGGTACATTTTCTTATAGAGTGCTTCCCTTTGGTTTATGTAATGCCCCGACTACCTTTCAAAGGGCAGTCCTGGCCATTTTTGCTGATCTAGAATTTGTAGAAATTTATATGGATGACTTTTCTGTGTTTGGTAATTCTTTTCAGGAAGCTCTCGAAAATCTGGAGAAACTACTTCTTCGTTGTTAGGAAGCCCATCTTGCCTTGAGTGACAAGAAATGTAGATTAATGTCCACAGTGGGAGTGGTACTTGGCCATTTGATTTTTGGTAATGGTATCCAGGTTGATCCAACAATGATTGAAGTCATTCTGCATCTTCCTGCACCCAAAACTCAAAGGGAAGTAAGAGGTTTTTTAGGACATGTTGGTTACTATAGGAGATTCATTGAAACATTTTCTAAGGTAACTGCACCTCTTTTCCGACTTCCAGCTAAGGATAGTGAATTTTCTTGGACCACAACTTACCAACAATCTTTTGAAACATTGAAGCATAAGTTAGTACATGCACTAGTTTTGAGAGGTCCTAACTGGTCCCTGCCTTTTCACATTTCCTCTGATGCTTCAGATTTGGCTATTAGCACAGCTTTAGGAGATGAGGAAAATAAGAAATCCTATGCTATTTATTATATTAGTAAGAATTTGTCTTCCGCTGAATTAAATTATACAGTTACAGAGAAAGAGTTTTTAGCTGTGATTTTTGCAATTAATAAGTTCAGGCACTATATTACAGGATATGAAGTATTTGTACATAATGGTCATTCCGTGATTAAATATTTGATGAACAAGCCATTGACTAGCGGTAGAGTGACTAGGTGGTTACTATTGTTGCAGGAATTTAATATTACTATTGTTGATAGACCAAGAAAATCTAATGTTATAGCATATTTTATATCTAGACTAGATAATCCTGGTGAAGCAACTCCAATTAATGATGATTTTCCGGATGAACATATTTTTGCTATGTCAACAGATTCTCCGTGGTTTGTTGACATTGCTAATTACTTGGTTATTGGGAAAACACCACCCCACTTGTCTATTCGTGAAAAGTGGAATATTATTTAGAAAAGTGTTGCATACTCCTGGATTCAAGGAGATCTCTTTTACATTGGTCCAGATCTAATTATTTGTAGATGTGTAAGATAGGAGGAAGTGTTTGACATATTGAAATCTTCTCATGATGAACCTTGTGGAGGCCACTTCGCTGATAAGCGGACTGCATATAAAGTATTGCATGCTGGTTACTTTTGGCCTTCCTTGTTTAAGGATGCCAAATAGTATGTCAGGTGATGTGATACCAACCTCAATCTTTCGCTTGGTCCCTTGCTTGTTCCTTCTCCCCTCTGACATATTTTCCGCTCCTTCCTTGGTTATCCCACTTCAAAGAATACTTGTAAAGTCAAAGCAGCATAATACCTTCAAAGTGCAGAGATTTACAATCATAAATAATATAGGACCAGATATATATTGACCACAGAAATGCATATATCATCAAACATACAAGAATGTGGAGGAAAACTTGAATAGATTTATTAATATAAAGATTAGAAGAGAGGATTACAACCCATTGATCTGACCCAGTGTCATCCTCCAAGCATGAAAGCCCTTCTTCACCTCATGAAAAAGCTTAGATCACCCAACACTATGATGTTCCACCAGGAAACCAACAACACTTCCTTACAAGATACAAGATTCCAACCTCTGGATCTCTAGGATGAGGGATCCATATATAGATGTTTGCAGGGGGGTGTGTCAGCTTCTGGGATTTTGATTAGTGTCCTCTCTCTGATATTTCTTTGTTCCACTCGGAGATTCATGATTTCTTACTCATCCCTGGGCGAATTCAGAGAGGCAAGTGTCATAGCAGAAGTTTTTGGAAGGTTCCATGATCATCCACCTTGCAAACTATCTCTGCCATTTTTCTACTCTCGCCCATCCCACCCTACAAAAGGGATTTTTAGTATGCATCACACCTTTTTCATGTGGCAGGTGAGATGCATCGCACCCTTTGCACTGAGCAGTCTGTATGGTCAAGTTTTGACCAGTTCTGAGCAGTTTTCTGTGGAGAACTTCTGGGAGATGATGTAATCAGCTGACCTTGTTCCTTATGGGTATGAAACAACACTTTTAGGGACTCAAAAGACATTGGTTTATGGACATATATGATTGGGGTTGCAGTGCCCAAATATGTCTATAATAGTTGCCCCATAAAGCATGAGGTGAAATGATTTATCATGAGGATCCGAGGTTTTTCGAACTGGAAGGTGACCTGTAATAAGATACAATACAATACATTATCTTCATAATATTTTCATGATCTAGCTGAGGCGGGAATTCCCATGCTCAGCCTTATAAATTCATTTTCATGTACATAGGACAGACAACTGTCTATGTGGCATACTGATGATTCTGATAGAGCCATCATCCTTTGATTCAGATGATCATCTGTGTAGCAATGATGTACATTTGATGTCTTTATTTTCCTGAATATATCGCAACCCGGATGGATGAAACTAGATCTGGGGTCTTCAAACTCATTCAATATTCGCCCAAAGTACAAGTCGATCCATGTGAGAAGATGCTCTGGAGTCAAACATGGAAATACATCACCTGATTACCAACTAATGATGTAAGCTGTTAACAGGTGCGAGAGGAATCAATGATAATGATGATGACCCTTAAGGTACGACAGTACAATTCGTGTGGTGTGAAAATGGGACTTGGCGTCAAACACCATGCAAAATCTTTCGGTCCAAGGCCATTGATGTAAACCTGTCACCGAAAGTGAGAAACTTGCCATTGAGGCATGAAAGCTTCAAAGTAATGAAAGGGTTGTCCCTAGGTCGACTTCTTGGATAATGAGTTGATGTAAAAAATAAGTGACTTGTCATAGGAGAGCCTTAATGAATCCCACATCTGCGACACGGAACGGGGAAAATGACTTTGTGGAGGTGAAAACGATCTGATGATACATGGTTCAGGGTAGTGGTCATGAAAGAAATAAGGGTGAAGGTATTGCAGCGGATGAGACACAAGCTGGGTTGGTGAATTCTCTGAGCGACTTCTCTTGAACATATCGG
>APFE031025723.1:1132-13243 GCA_000404065.3 Pinus taeda
ACACCTTTTGCAGATTAGCCCTAAAAAGTGCCCTTTTTCCATTAGCGCGGGTCCACAGTGTCTTACCCACGCCAATGGCTCAGTTCCTCCAAAGAGGGCGCGCCCATGGACGCTCTGTCATAGAGCAAAGTCCGTGCCACCTAAATTTCGTTATGATTTTTAACCAGCGCGCACTGAAGTGTTTTTGCCTTCTTTGTTCATGCAGTTCTCTGGGGAAAAATCTCATGGAAGTGGTCGAGTGTCATCTTTTTATCCATGACAACCAAGTTCAGTGGCTATTCTGGGACAATGCTAAATCTTCAGTAGGTTTCCGGATACAATGCATACTTCCTCCTCCTCCATCTATAAATGACTGTCACCCTGCATTAAACCAACTAGTTTTTTAGAGCTATTGTGAGTGCCAAGATTATGTTGGAGTGATAGTGAGAATTGAGAATTATAGAGGGGTTATGCTGCCAAAATATTGAGAGAGAAGAGGTCACTTTGCAAGGCGTATTTAGCTGCTTGCCTAGTCAGAGGAGGTTCAACGTCAGAACTCTTTGGTTGTAATCTTTCTCTGTTTTTACTGATTAATGAACGACTATCATTATGGTTCCACTCATGTGTCTTTCAATGGTATTTGAGTTGTATCTTTTCTGACCGATATATAATTGCATATACTGGATTTTACGCTTGTGTTTGTATCGTTCTTTGCTTGTGCAGGTGTCTATTTACGCGGAGTGTGAGGATTATGACCAGCCAAAGCTAAGGAGCGGGAGCGGCGTTTCTTCTACAACTACTAGCGTTGGATTCCTGGTAGATCATCTTGATCGATCTTTGATTTATGCAATTAGGAACCTGCGTGTAGCGTGTGTGATTGTTGCTAGACCCATGTTGGGCTAGTGGGATCGCCTCTGTCCGTAGAGGGGATTTACCAGTTCAACAACCGAGATGTAAATAAAGCATGTCCAAAAGACAATTATCCTACACCCTTCATCGACCAGATTATTGGCGAATGTGCCGGATGTGAAATATTTTCATTCATGGGTGGATTTTCCGGCTACAATCAAATCAATATCCGCCCAAAGGATCAATCAAAAACTGCATTTATTTGTCCCTGGGGCACATTCACATATAGGAAGCTACCTTTTAGTTTGAAGAATGCAAGGGTTACATTTCAGAGAGCAATGAATTATGCCTTCCATGACATTAAGAACATCGTACAACCATATCTTGATGATTTGCTTGCTCATTCACGAAAGCGGACTGATCACCCGTAGCATCTTAGAGTAATATTCTTTCGATGCTGACACTACAAAATAAGACTCAATCCGCACAAGTGTGTGTTTTGTGTTGGCTCTAGTCAATTGCTTGGCTTCATGGTCTCAAAATATGGAATTCGACTCGATCCAACTAAGGTTCAGGCAATACTTATCTTTCTTCCTCCTTCAAATTTATTAGAGCTACAGAAACTTCAAGGGAAGGAAAACTTTCTGAGGAGGTCCATTCCAAACTATGCTGAAATGGCTAAAGGTTTTACACGTCTGTTGAAGAAAGAGGTACCCTTCCATTGGGATCAGGTTACGCAAGCTTCCTTTAGTTCTCTTAAAGATTCCCTGATTAGAGCATCATTAATGTATGCCCCAAACTATCAGCAAGAATATTACCTATCTCGAGCCGCTATAGATACAACCATCAGAATAGTTTTAATCCAAGAAGCAGATGGAATAGAACATCCTATATATTATTTGAGTCACAATCTCAATGATACAGAAAGAAAATATTCCTATGTAGAAAAGTTAGCTTTGGCTGCTATTCAAGCTGTGCGAAGGTTTCATCATTATATTCTCCTGCGTAAAACTACAATTATCTCCAATTGCAACCCTATGACATACATTTTGTCATGTCAATTGCTGGGGGGAAATACTTGAAGTGGATAGTTATATTGCAGGAATTTGATTTGGAATTCGTTAAATCTAAGTCAAAGAATTCTCTCGTATTTGCCAAACTGCTTTGCGACCTTCCCTTGTCCTCCAACGATTTAACATCAAAAACATCAATCGTGGATGACTCTCTGTTTCTTATTTTGTCAAGTGATTCATGGTATGGAGATATACTGATCTATCTCCAAACCCAAGCTTTCCAAACTGATACCTCTCGCTCTAAACAACGACATATCAAATACCAAGCCAAAAATTATTTGATCATTGGTGACATGCTTTATCATTGTGGTATTAATACGATTTTACATAGGTGCCTCACTCATGAGGAGGCGGAGAAAGCTTTGAATGATTGTCATTCAGGTGCTTGTGGTGGACATTTGTCCGAGTATGCAATAGTGCAGAGAATTCTCCGTGCTGGATACTTTTGGCCAACAATATTCAAAGATTGCATAATTGCTGTCAGAAGTTGTCATGCATGTCAAATATTTGATCGGAAAACTAGATTACCACCTGCACCTTTGCATCCAATAGTTTCTGTTGGACCATTGGAAAAATGGGGCATAGATTTCATGACATGTAACCCCACCTCAACTGGGTGGCATGGGTATATTATAGTCGCTGTTGATTATTTTACCAAATGGGCCAAGGCGATGCCTACATTAAACAACAACGGTGAAACGACTGCATTATTTTTCTTCAACCATGTGGTTGCCAGGTTTGGTGTACCATAGACCATATTTATAGATCATGGGTCACATTTTAGCAATCACATGATGGTTGAGTTAGTTGCCAAATTATGATTGTCACATGATAGTTCTACTCCATATTATCTGCAAGCTAATGGACAAGTTGAGGCTATCAACAAGGCCCTTAAGCGCATGTTACAACGAATGATTGGAATTCGGAAAAGAAATTGGCATTTAATCCTGTACTCATCTTTGTGGGCATATCGAACCTCGGTGAGAAATGCTACCAGATTCACACCCTTTTAGTTGGTGTATGGTTTGGAAGCAATATTTCCAATTCAATGTGAAATTTCATCACTCAAACTTGCAATTGACCTGCTACCTGACACTTTTGAGGAAGAAGCACATTTCTTGGAATTAATCCATCTAGATGAAACTTGTCATGATGCCGCATTGGCTAACGAAGCACACAAGAAACGGGTAAAGGTGCAATATGATCAAAACGTCAAGCCTCGAATCTTCTCAGAAGGTGACCTAGTCTTGCTTTATGATTAGGAGTTGGATAAAATTGGTGCAGGAAAATTTGAACCACTTTGGATGGGCCCTTATATTGTTAAGCGTGTTTTAACAAAAGGTGCCTATGAGTTAGTAGATTATGACAGAGTTCCATTGTCTAAGCCTAGAAATGGGTTGTATTTAAAACGTTACTATGCTTAATTGAGTATGGTAAAACTCATGTAAATATTCTTGGATTGCATGTGTGAGTGTGTTTCTTTTAGGGTTTTATTTGGTTAAGTAATCCACTTTGAATTTATTGTAGATGTCGAACTTTTCGAAACCATGTGTTGGTTATGCCGATGGTGCTAGTTGTAGCACACAAAACCTATCTTCTGCATCATGGGACATTTTATCTCCCAGCGGTGAGTTAATGAGTTTTAGAGGGATTTGTATTGGTCGATCAAAAAATAATATCGTCGAGTATAGCGCATTGATTGAACTTCTCTCTGATGCCATTTCACTTGGCATTCACCGAATTATCATTAGGCTAGACTCACAGCTCATTGTGCTACAAGTTACCGGCGTTTATATTGTCTGAAACCCAGCAATTCATCGTATGTTCCTTAGAGTTCATATTTTGGAAAGGTATTTCGAGTTTATTCAATATCAACATATTTCCAGAAGTCGAAACACATTAATTGACTCTCTAGCATATTATGTGTTAAATAAACATTAGCAACATATGTAAAGTAAATATTTTCAATTAGCATCATCAGTTGAACAAGAATGCATCACTCAACCATAATAAAACCCTGAAAGATAATTGTAAAAAGTTTTTACAAACATTTTGTGTCAAAGACAAAAATTGGTCATCTGACCCAAAAACTAAATGTATGCAGAAATGATCTTAGTAAACTAGTGGTGCTCATGATAGCAGGTCAGTACTTGTGCTATCATGCGCAAAAGTCTCATCCAGCGACCCAGCACATTGATGGTGTGGCATTGCAATTGCATAGGTAGCTCCTCGATCTAGATATCTGGAATACCTAGAGTTAAAACCTCTATGTGATTTTGCAATTCAGCCAAAGTCTTGACCAAATCCAAGTCTCAGAGGATCGCTCTCCCTATAGACCTCTATGCTGGTCCAGCTACATCTCGTGGGTTTCCCATAGGTTGAATAGGTCCAATATTTGTATACATAAAAAATTGATTTGGTTTGAGTCTTGGGGTTAATCAAAAACACAAAAAATGCAAGAAATTTAAAAATTAAAAACACTTGGTCAAACAGTTTACCAATAGCACCCCACATTGCTCCAGCTAGTAGTGGTAAATCTGGATCACCACAGAAATTCATTCCTGAATATGGATATTCTGTGAAAGTCATCTCTTGTCGATTGAACCATTCAAAGAATGTAGAGGTAAAAACAATCATAGAGTAAGCACCATTCCTAGCCATTAGATTTGTCCACCTTCATAACCATGGGTCTCTTGGTCCAGATACACCCAGTGAAATGAGCTATGGCTATAAGAGAGGTATTCTCTCCAAGGTGAAAGAAATCACGATTGATCCATAGTTGAAACTTATGAGCTTTCCTTTTTTCACCTTGGTCAGTTGCTCTTTCACAGATGAAAAGACAGCCCCACACCAGTTAAATACTTTTGGCTCTAAACATTCTAAGGCATACTGCATGTATGACTTGGTGGCCAAATGAACTATGGAACTACTAGCCAATTTGGAAATGGTAAAAAGGATCGTCCTTAGCGATAAATCACTAACATCCTTGATAAGTATCTTTCTGTCTCTGCTAGGCTAGGTACCTTGCCTACAGAACTCTTGCACATAATCTTTCACCGGTCTACCTCCTTGGGCAAGACCTGTTAGTGAAATGGGGGCACCTCACCTTGACAATCCAGTTAGAAAGTATATATCATCGATGGTAAAAGGGATTTCTTTGTCCTGAATGTGAAAAGTTTGATCGGTTGGATCCCATCATTGAATAAGAAACCTTAGAAGATCCATCTGTTGCCGCAAGTTGGATAGCTTAAAATACTTGAGTAATCCACATTTTCTTAGGGCCTCGATTGTTCCCTTATTACTCAAGGTGATGACATCTTGTTCTTCATGCTCTCGTTCTCTCAATATAAGTACCATTTCAAATTCCTGAATTGGAAAAAGAAACTCTAGGGCACTCAAAACCCTAAAATGTTCTTGACTAAAACAAGAGATAAATGAAATGAAAGAGAATCAAGTTAGTTCCTACCTGGTCCAAACAACACAAGGAATGATACCTTCAATCCTCCGCAATCAACTGGTGAACTTCGGGAAAAAATGCTCCAGATATTAGAAGGTAAGAACGAGATGGTGAAAATGAATGGTAAGAACCAGTTTTTATGTTTATTTCTTGCACATTAATCAAGTAAACATTGGTCTTTTTTTATTTAATCCATGAACATGTATTGTTAAATCTTTTGATGGTATCTTGAGCAGGATTAACAACTGGAAAGCAGTTATGATGTGCTTATGTGTAAATTGAACATCTTTGACCACAATGCAAACTTTTATCTCTTTTTCGAGCTTTGTTACAAAATAAAAAAGGAACCCCCTTAGAATCCTCTTTAAGCTCTTTTCAGACTCTCTAAACATGAAACGATTGCCGAGCACTTGTCGTTTCTAGCTGGTTATTGGATTAGAATCGATATCTACTTAGTATAGTTTTATCCCTTCTTCGGGCTGAGATAGATTAACTACGAAAAAGGTACTCGTTGGTTAAATATGATCAATAGGTTCTCTCTTGTATTGTTTTATGCTTTTCAAGCTTGAGAGACAAATGTACGAAAAAGAACTTTTGGAGTTTCCTTTTTAGTCCCTTTTCAAACGCTCTAAATATGAAAAGGATCGAGTTGTAGTTTTTAACCCCGTACAGAAAGTACCTACATACGAATTCTAAATCACAGGAAAAATAAAAATGCAAGAGCATAATACATAAAACACATATACATAGAGATTTCCCACTGGATCTCAAAACCGGGACTACCAGCTTGATTTTTCATTATGTTCCTTTCAATGTTGCAATACATATTTATACATGCCGAAGCATCCAATACCATGGACCGAAAACCATTGATGGGCTTCAAAATGTCATACAAATATCACTCATTACCATACATTTTTCACCTATGCTTCCATTATATCACTCATTATTCACTACCATGTCACTTCATTTTTCCTATTATTCACCATTAATGGGTCTCATTTATATCTTCCAAATATTATTTATTTTTAAGCATTCTTGAGAGAAATTCTTGATTAAATATTAGAAAATAATATATTTTACTTTATATATGGAAAGTGGGTTGTTTTTGTGACGTGTAGTTGCCAAGGAAGCTTCCAAGACACCTTTATGTGGCCTTGAAGGATCAAATTCGAATTTGAGAAGATAAACCTCATGGAGAAGATGATAATCTCATGGAGAAGATCAAGGACAAAAAGGGGTTATGTGTCTAGATGGTTGAGAGATGTATGAAACTAAAAGAGAGATTAGTGGATCATCATTATGAGTTTGTTATCCCATTCCATTATATAAATAGGAGTACAATCTCCTTCATTTGTAATCTTAGAATCTTCATTTGTAATATTAGAAAGTTGATTTGTACATCATGATGGAGATTTTGAAATAAAGACTCATACTTTGATTTTGTTGCTTCTAAATTTGAGTTCCCTTTGAAGTGGTATGCTTGTGGAGTTATGGAGGGGCCCCATGGCCTCACTTGCATGCTTATTTTAGGTATAATTTAATTTATGTTTTTATTTCATTTCAGCTTTTAAAGTTCTTGTTAGATATTCTAATTGTTGGAAGAAATCTTAAAATACAAGTGTTCTTGTAAGGGAACCATAAGATCTCTGACAAATTAGGAATCTCTCTAGTTTGTTTGTTTTATTTCATTTCAGCTTTTAAGTTCTTGTGAGATATTCTAATTGTTGGAAGAAATCTTAAAATCCATGTGTTCTTGTAAGGGAACCATAAGTTCTTCGACAAATTAGAAATATTTCTAGATCTATATATTTTAGATAGGCACTTCTAAGTTTACCTTCCCGGGTTGACATTAAATTAAACTCTAATTTGCATCCACATTTTAGACCCAACATTTTGGCGCCGTTGCCGGGGAAGTGCAACTAGAAGGATTTAATAATTATTTCATGCAGTTGTTTTTATGGACTAATTTGTGGAACTTGGTAACAGCAGGTTCATAAAGGAGTTTAAAGTTTGGAGCATTTTTATTTTATTTTATTTTCGCACATAGATAATTTAAATTCAGTTTTTATCTTAAACCCCCCATTTCTCACTAATCCATCTACGGATGAGGGCTTTGATAATGTTGAACAAGTACTTCTTGGAGAGCAAGGAAAATCACCCTGAGCCAACTCTAAGACAGGATTCTCACATACTTGTAAAACATAACGTAGAATTTTTTAATCTTGATGTGAGCATGTTTAAACTTTTAATCCGTAGATGGCTTCACTGGAAGCATTCTTTTACTTAGAAAATAAAACATCTTTTAAATTAATGTAGAATAGATTAGAAAAATAAACATGAGATCTCCTTAGAAGTCATTAGAAGTCGTTATCATTAGAAGTTTTTAGTCTTGTTTTTAGGAAAAATAAATCATCATGAATAAAAAGAGCTGCTTCATCTTTGCATTTCTATGTTTTGTTTATGTATCACGAGTAAGCCAGGAGCCTGATTATCGGAAAGATTTGTCTTCCGAGAGTCTAAATGCCCCCGCGACATTGCATAAAGAGTGTAGATAATGCAAGATATTGACGCAGATCTTAATTGTGTTTTTTGTTGCAGATCTTAATTGTGTTTTATCCTTCTATTCTAACCTGCATAAATAAAAAAATCAAGAGATTAGTATGCTCTCTTCCCATGCTTCGTGCAATCTGGAAGATCAGAAAATCTATTGATTTATTTCAAATAAAAATACTCTTGCTAGAGAACTAATCTGCAATGCGACAATAATGAGAAAAAGATCATCTTCAAAACGCAACCCCTTAAAAACGTCAGTTTGGAAAAGCAGTTTGTGATCAAACCAGCACAAATCTAGACAAACAAAGACATGGGTTTTTTCCATAATAGAATGAATTATATAACCGAGAAATCATTTGCTTAAATTCCTAACGGTTTAAGAGGAAATCGTGGTTTTTCGGGACCCTATTTTGGTAACTGCGTGAATAAAAACGGTTTTTTTTTTTTTTTTACATTGATTGTGCTTTTCTACTTCTCCACATTCATTTCATGTTCATTAACCCCTAAGTATTTTTCTTTAGAGCATAAAGGGACCAAACTGGGACAACTTTTCAACCTGCACATACAACTCAAGGATTAGTAATGGTGATAATTTTAAATATGACTCAAGATGGTCATTTTAAAATTATAAAGATGTGCATAGAACCAAATGAGTCATGTGCTATATGAAAATATATATATGCCATATGAAAAACAAACAAATGCAATATATGTGCTATAGTCCAAATGGTTATAATATGCATATATCAATATATGCGCTATAGTCAAAATGGTGGAGTAAGATTATATATATATGATATAAACTAAAGGCATGTATATGATATAAGGAAAGGCGATATGATATAAGGAAAGGCGCATATGACATAAGGTAAGGTGTACAAAGGGAAGGCCGCATGCAAACCATATGGCAAGACTGCGTACAAAGAAAAAACTGTGATTGCATATGAGGCAGCAGGGTATTGTATATGGATTAAACGATAATTGCACATCGCTCAAACTCATTGCATATGAGAATGAGTGAGGAGCACGGTTATAAACACACGACGGTCTATGTGATGTGTGGCAATCATATTGTATGCAGCCAAGGGTGAGCAACCAAATCAAACGACATCAACAAAACGACAATCCAAGTCAATACCGGCTAGCGCACAGGTACGGAGTAAACACTGTGGCATGGCGACTATTTTTCATTGGACTGTGCACTGTGCAGGAGTTATGCGCATACATTCAAATTAAAACTATGATTCGGCCATCCTCATGACACAGTCGGGCGACTGGTCAACAGGACACCCATACCAACTATACACTGTAGCACCAATATACAGAGTGCAAATTACACCCATGAAACGGTCATGAACTGACCGATGGTTCTTGCACTGTTCAAACTCATTCTTCATTGCCGAATAGCTCAGAACGATGGTGTTTGGACCTGCAAGCTAGTGAAAAAGAAACTGAAGCGGGTTTGAGAAGATTTAAGAAGGAAAATTTCCCAAACTTAACGCCAAGTGATCACTGAATTTTCAGGATCCATTCAGTCAGTTGAACGAAGCAACAGGGATTTGGAGCACCGTTTAACACTCCTCAGCGCTCGTTGACAACCAGGTAACGCCGAAACCACGCATTAACTCCAGCAGTAGGTCGGTTGACAGCAGTTAATAAACATGGCGATAAGATTCACTGCGTATATCATGGCATAAAACACTAGCAAATATCGCAGAAATTTAAGTTCAAACTTGTTGCATGGATAACACGTTAGTGGTATGGGGCTCGCATGTGAAGTTTTGTAAACCAAAACGGAGTGCAATATTGCAAACCAAAACAAAGTCTATAAAATAGAGGAGGCAGAGTCTAGCTCATAGCACCAAAGATGTGATTTTTATGATGATATGCTTGTTTTGTTGCGCGCTGTTAGTTGATGTCATTATTTATATGATTGATATATCGCATGCCTGTGAATGGAAACAGCCTATATGGTGAACAAACATGTCTCTATTCTGGAACCTTTTGCCAATATGTGTCTTTGTTTTGGTTGAAACAATGGGTTGAAGTCTGTGTAGGCCGAGAGCCATTTAAAGCGCTGTGTAATGTTTAAGCTTTTAGGAAGCCGAGCGCTGTTGAATGCCATTGATTGCCAAAGAGAGTAAAGACCGAGCCATCTAAATGCACTATTGTTTTTCAAAGTTTCTATAAAAGCCAAAGTCATTAAGATGTGCTGATGTGTTTCAAAGTTTTCAGAGGATTTTCAGTGCCAATCAAGAAGCATCTAACCATTGATATCTGAGGATTGATAATGAATATCTACAGCTGCAGCTGGAGAGGAAAAGTAGATGCTTAGTTGACGGAAGTGCTCACTGTGTCCCGGATCCAATTGAAGAATACACCAGGAAAAGACGCCATGAATGTTGCTGTAAAATTTTTCCAGCAAACCATCTACCATGAAGAGCACGCTGTGCACCAATTGCAGATGTTGAACCATCAAAATGTAGAATTGAACCGCTCAGCACTTGTGCCCCATGAAATCGCTTAGCAGTCAGAGCCTTGGTGTTTGCTGAGATTAAAGATCGCTGCCACGGAATTTGCAGTGCAGTTTGTGGAAACAGCAATTGCTGGCTCATTAAATCAGTAATTGTTGTGAGCTCTCCGCCAGGCCCAGCTTTCTACAGCACTGAAGCCTCCTTATCATCCTTATCCAACTGATTAGAATTTTCTTTCATCGATTTTTCTTGAATCGACCCACAATTTTGTGGATTCGTTCCTAGTTCACGGACATGTCAGATATTTCACATGCTTTGAGTTTTTCATTTTTTTGTTTTGCGTTGAGTTTTTGTTTTGTGTTTTTAGTTTTGATTTGTATTTATTTTTGTTATTGAATTTATTTTTATTTTGTTCTATATTTGTTTTAATTTATTTTGATGATATAAATTTCGTTGTTAAATTTGTTATTATTGTTATGTAATTTGTTATTATTGTTTGTTATGTTGATTAATTTTTTATTTGTTATATTTGGTATTCCATATATTATATGAATTGTATAACATATAATATATTAATATTAATTGTATGAACAAATTAATATATTTAATATAATGTAGTTGAAGTTTTTAGTTTTTTGGGTAATATATAATTGTTATTATGTCCGTTATGTTATATGATATATTGTTTTATATTAGAAATGATTGTCATGTTATGATTTAAAAAAATTGTTATGTATTTTTTGATTGTTTTGAAGCGTTTAAAAAAGTAAATATGGGCATGTGAAGGATATAGGCATAAAACAAAATTTTGGTGATATGCAAATTGAGAGAATAATGGAACTGGATGAAACTGCAACAGTTGGTATGAGGGCAAAATTAAAAAAACAAACACACTTTTCACAAAATTCACGCAGGTTTGAAAATAAATAATGGAACACTTGGGAACAAATTTTGAGGATCGATCAATTGGAGGATTCAATAGATGATGATTAAATTGTTTCGATAGCTTCATGTTGGCATTAAAATCATAACAGTTTTCTATTGAATACTTTTATATGACATACTAATATGCAGAATACAACAGATCTTTCTAATGCCAATCTTTTTGCCGAGCATATTTCATCTGACACCAACAGGGAGTATTACTTTTCATGGTTGTTTTAAGAAGGGATTGATTTTAATATCATGATTAAGTCAATTTCAACACTTTGATTGTCCTTAATATATTTTATTTGGTATGAAATTTTTGCGTAAGAATCATGAAGGAACTGGCCATTTCTTCTAGAGCACACTTATGTTTTCTTTGTACCAAGTTTTTTACAGGTTACAGGATGATCAAGTATTCATTAAGGAGATTACATTGTTCGCACAATTGGTCTTCAAACGACTAAATTCATGAAAAATTCTGAAAACAAATCCATGTCCACAACCATTACTTTGCAACTCCCATTTTGCAAAAGATTTTCCACCAATTGTCAATCCATAAAGCATACCATTTCCATGTCCATTTTTCACAGCAAGAGTATCTATTCATACACCGTGCATCCATTCTTTACAAGCATATTGTCATTTTCCATGTCATTATCATTCCCCATCATCTCCACAAATAAAATTCTGCTTCTATGGATACCATTGAGTCAAAGTCCTAGAGTCTAATTATCCTTGTAAAAACACCTAGAGGCTTGCATGCCTTAATGGAAAGTACTCTTGCCAATGAACAATG
>APFE031025725.1:0-15986 GCA_000404065.3 Pinus taeda
TGTGTTTGCAAGATCACGTATGCATCTTTTGCTCATTCACACACTTAGTCACTTTGTTGAAATTATGACAACTAGATTCCCCTTTGATAGCCGGACCATCACTCCGCCATCGAGTCGATCGACTATCACCCAAAACAGCGCAGAAGCACCAAGCAAGCCATTTCAAGTTGCGTTGTTTGCAAGCAAATCAATCAACCTTCATGCTAGTCAAGCGGAGAGTTTGACCCGACAACCACCCCGGGACTGACTCCCCTCAAAAATTACGTAGAGGCTGCAGACCTTAACCACTACGCTGACTGAGAAAATTGTGCAAACAGGTTGGACAGAAACCCAGTGCCCGTCCCTGTCCCCCTCAAAACATTGCGCAGTTTTTCTAGCCAACCCTCCCGACAGTCGACTTGTTGCTCACCCAGAAAATTCGCAGTTTTCATGAGCAAGTCCTCTGTTGTCCAACAATCCGCTCAGCTCAGAAATTTCGCAGAGGTGACCAGTAGGCCAGCCTCCCAGCATCAGCGCATTTTTTCCTACCAGCAACTCCCAGCAACCAACTGACAGTTCCCTCCAGGAATTGCGCAGGTTTTGTTGCCAAGCTCCAGCAGCTGACTTCTAGTTCCCTCCAGGAATTGCACAGTTTTTCCTGCCAAGATCCCAGTAGCTGACAGCCAGTTCCCCTTGGGAATTGCGCAATTTTTCCTGCCAGTGACCCAGCAGTTGACTGCCAGTTCCCCTCAGGAATTGTGCAGTTTTTGCTGCCAAGCTCCCGCTTGTTCCGGAAATTGCACAGATTTTGCCTACCCAACCTTTCTGCACCTCAGATTGTTCCTCTCAAAAACTGTGAAGTTTTGTCCTCCGACTGAGCCAGACCCTGCAGATAGTCACTGTCAATCCGGATCACCCATCTTCATCACCCAGTGACCCCTACGCAGTTTTTATCAGTAGTACCCAGAGCCTCCATCCCACCTCGTAACCTTGTCACCTCTCCCGATCACATGCATCTGAAATGATCATGCATCATGGTAGACTAGGAGGTTTATGGATTTGATGTCGTCTTATCATGAGTGACTGCAGACACAGGTACACAAACAAATATGGCGCGACAACGGATGGGATGAACAAAGGGAGCACATGTAAAAGGGCAGGTTCACCAACGGACGAATAGACGATGCATGCAAAGAGATGTGCTCGCGAACGGATGATCGTGTAAAGATGTGTTCACAGACAGACAGATGAGCAAACATGCAAGATGTGTTCACGAACGGACGGACGGGCGAACATGCACCTTTCGTGAATGGACAAACCTGTCAAGCTTACCAACATACAAGCAAGGAGCAATGTGTGAATGTAACATCAAGCGAACCTATGACCATCAAAGAATCTGCGCGCTTTTCCATTCAGAGGTGAAGCTATGACACGCCATGAGGAAATCCATCACCTAGCAGCATTGTAGCTCGACATGCACACCAGCAACAGCACGAATGTATCGGCACTGTCATGTCGAGTCATGTCATCCACAGCTCTACTGTGGGCCATACTAGCAATCAATGTAATGTAGCGTGGAAGTCCAAGAGACCCACTTGTTGTACAAAGAGTCATGTAAAGTCGAAAAATCATGGAAGTCAAACAGTCATGAGGGTAGTCGAACAGCCACAAGGGTGAGTTTCACCCTTGGCTATAAATACCCCCTCATTTGTACACGCAAGGGACTTTTTCACCTCAACTCCTCCCACACAGCCTTGAGAGTCTGTAATATTTTCTTTGAGAAGTAAGTAGTGGCTCCAACACCCTACTCACGTGGTTAGTGATGTATGGTGTAACAATGTATCTTGGAACTTTCGCTTAATTCAAAAGCCTGCTGTCAGGTCAATACATTTTCACACATGTATTGTAACTGTTGTAAGACTAATCTTAAACACTTGTAATGCATTTTTCTTTAACGTGTGTTTAACACTTGAACTAATTCTTTTGTTGTAATACATGATGTTAATGAAAATGTGTTGTATATGTTGTTAACGTTGTATCGCCCATGTTGACTACTCTCCCAGACATCTGACAGACCTTTCATAGAAAACTTGTTATAACAATTGATGCACTCGCACGGACTAACCCCTTGAGTGTTAAACGTGTTATCTTACCTTGTTTGTTGTGACTACCGCATCCATGTGGACTATTCCGCCGGATGTTGTGCATGCCCTATTGTGTTGTGTGTTCCTAGCAGAGTTGGGACTACTCCCAACCGACTTGGGAGTCACTCCCACCCTCTCCCTCTACAGTGAAAGAACCATTGACACAAGTGACACTTACAATCACCAGGCACGTGAACCTCACTTCTCGAAAGACAAAGCATACCACTCTCTTTTGCTGACAAGTAGGAGTTGAGGCAAATATTTAAGATAATGGCAACCATGCCATCATACCGGATGGGACTCCCACACCAAATGGTGTAAGTTCTAGTTGGAACTTCATACTGGTGTGATCCCCTGAATGTTGGCTGGTCTAGCACCGTCAACATTTTTGGCACTAGAAGGAGGGCCAAATGACAGGTTGAGTCCTCACAATCTATTTTGAATCTATGCATATCTATCATGACCAACTACAAAGTTTCTCTTCCGGAGTGTATGTCTTATGGAAATGACTTTGAAATATCGAAATAGATCTCGGATAACTTGTCACTTAAAACATATGATGGTGGAGGGTATGTAGCCTTGGTTAGGCATGTAGTGAGCATTGTAGGATCATGGGAAAGACATGGAATCTTTGAAGAACACACGACCTCTGCATTGTTCGTCTACACGCTTCGAGGGCACCCATTGTATCGGTGTGCCATGCTGCCTGAAAAATTTATTCATTCTCTTGCTCATCTGGTCGCAGAGATTGACCGTGCTTTCAATCACTTTAACCGTAAAGCACTCGATAAAGAAATTTTGAAATTACGAAAAGCACCCGATGAATCCATTAAATAGTTTCACACCCTCTTTTGTAATCTTGCTTATCGACTTCCCGAAGATGAAATTAATTGGGAATTTCTCGATGGAAGATTTGAGTATCTTCTTCACATATCCGAAAATCGGCAATTCTTGAAATCATTCAAATCCCGCTCAACATATGTCGGTGATGGAGTTGTGCAATCATAGGCAAGCACAGTTGCTGTCACAAGTGACTGTTCGCCTTCACCTCATCAAAAAGCTCTAGCACCGCAGAGTGATGTGTGAGAACATGCACACGCATCTGTTGAACTGTCACATCCTCCCACCCCACCTGCTCTTGATATCTGCGCAGATTTGGCTTGCAATCCTGTTGGTTTTCACATGGATTTTTTCCCTCAACCTCTATCCTTGTGTTCTGTTGATCCTCCGGATTGTATTGTCATGTGTTCTTCCATTCCGAACTCCTCACCTGTTGTGAATGAGGCTCAAGTTGTCGACGAAGTTGGTACTATGCAGCCAACCTACGCCATCATTCATGATGAGTGTTTGTGGGAATCTAAAGAAGAACCTACGATGAAGGATGACTCCCTTCCATCCGCGCCTCACCCACTCTATCCTGACATCCCTTGTGATTCTGCCACTGTTGATTTCCCATGTGAAAACTCATTTCCGAATGTTTCTACTTATGATCATTCACAGGACACATCGAATGTCAGTCTGTCATTACATTATGGAAAGGACACATATTCCTCTGAAAATCCATCCAATCTGTCATTTGTCATTTCTGAAAAAATAGAGGGTGAACAATCTTGCTTCTCATCTACCCCTCTGCATGATTCGTCAAACCATGAGGATGCCGACAAACATCCTGAATTTTATGATCTCTCAACTTCTTCATCTGATTATGATGTTGATTCAATCGTTGTTAATTTGTCCAAGGCACTGGTCTACGATGATCTATCTCTCGACGAACTCAAAACCCCCCAAAATGTTGAGGCAATTCAGCCCGAGCTGATGGTTATGTCAGGTCCTCGTTGTCCTGAAGTTGCTTTCACTTCCTATCAGCAACTTGTTGAAACATGCAAGGTTCCTCATCACTCTTTGCTTTGCATTGAAGATCAACCAAACACCCAGATTTCGCTTCCTCCACTCGAACTACACGATCCCATCGCTTATGCATTGGAGGAATCTTACACAACAAACACACTTGCACAACGTAAGTGGTCTACCTTTCTCACATTTTCTTGCAAGTCACAGTCAAGAGAATGCATACACTCAACATCTATATGTAGTGTATCACTACAGCATGGCAAGTCCACAGAGTGCATGACATGCTTTTCACTCATTTTTGTTATGTGGATGCTTGTAAGCTCGGAGTGTGTACGTCTTCATCATTGTATCTTTCATGCTTGTTGGTTTGCGCAACTACGATGATCACAACCATGCCTTCACCAACATGGGTCGACCAATGCACTAGTGGCTGCATTGGAAGTATCACCTCACGTGAGACGACCCATGCACTGTTAGCTTAGGAGTAGGATTAATATTTTCTTTGAGTTGTTTTCTTGCATGCATGTTTGCTTCTTTCTTTGTGTGTTTACTTGCTTGCTTGTTTATTTGCTTACTCACTTTGCATACGCATTTGCTTCATGCTTCTTGCTTTGCTTTTCGTTTGTTTGCTTGTTTATGTTGGGTTGTGTTATATTTTTTCCATGACTAGCCACCTTAGTTAACCGGGGGGTTGGGGGGGCATAGGCCCCCCCTTCGTTGAGCTAATTGTGCAGTGGGGGGGTCACAGGGGGGGCGACAACCCCCCCTATCTAGGGGGTTTGAGGGGGGTAGGTAGCCCCCCTTTATGGGGTTCGGGGCAGTGCCCCGGGAATTTTTTTTTTGGGACCCTACATTAGGTTGGTGGACCTACCTATGGTTTTCGCACATAGTTTTGGGCATGATGGTTTTCTGTCCATGGTATTGGATGCTTCGACATGTATAAATATGTATTGTAACATTGAAAGGAATATAATGAAAAATCAAGCTGGTAGTCATGGTTTTGGGATCCACGGGAAAATCTTCGTGTATATGTGTTTTATGTGTTATGCTCTCGCTATTGTTTATTTTCTATGTTTTAGAATTCGTATGCAGGTAATTTATGTATGGGGTTAAAACCTACATTTGGTATCAGAGCTGTTTTGGCTCCAAGGGGATGCCTCTGTTGCTGAGGGGTTTCGCTCGGGCCTGTGGTAGACCCTGTTCAGTGGGAGATCTGCGGGATCAATTCCAGTGGTCAAAGAAGAAGGCGGACAGTGGAAAGATAGAGATTGATAAATTTAATGGTCAGAGTTTTGAGTTGTGGAAACTCAAGATGGAGGATCTATTGGTGGATAAAGATCAGTGGATTGCAGTGGATCCAGGTACTAAACCAACGGGAGTGTCCAATGAAGAATGGAAGAAGTTGGATCAGAAGGCAAAGAGCACAATATGATTGTGTATCGTTGAATGTATCAGGGGAAGCTATGATGAAGGCTTTGTGGGACAAGTTAGGGACTTTGTACCAATCTAAGTCTTTGGTGAATAAATTGCTCCTACAGAAAAAGTTGTGTAACCTGAGGATGAAAGCTGGAGACTTGGTGACAGAGCATCTGAACGCATTTAATACTATGGTAAGTCAGTTATTATCCGTTGATATTAAAATTTCAGATGAAGATAAGTGCATAAGTTTGTAGTGTTCTCTACCATATTCGTGAGATAGTCTGGTTATTGCAATAAGTAGCAATGCAACTGCCTTACAGTTTGATGAAATAGTCTCATCCTTGATGACAAAGGAGATGAGATGTAAAAATATGGAGAGCCATAATGGTGATGCCTTGTTTGTACGAGGACGGTCCCAGAACAGAAAGAAAAATAAGTCATCAAGTGGGAGATCTAAATCTCCAGGAAAACCTGTAAAGGTGGTGTGCTGGAAATGTGGAAAGGAAGGGCACTACAAAAGGGACTGTAAATCTAAAGCTCCTCACAAAGGAAAGGGATATGATGACACTCCTTCTACAGAAACGAAACCCACCTCAGATGAAAGTCGGGATGTGTACTTGGCTTCTTCAAGTACACCTGTAGATCATGAGACGATTGATTGACTCAGGTGCATCCTTTCACTTCACTCCCCATAGAGAGTGGTTCTGCGAGTATGAGAAATATGATGGTGGTGATGTCTTCTTGGGGGATGACAAGAAGGCTAGAATCGTCGATCGCAGAAAAGTCAAGTTGAAGTTGCAAGGTGGAAGGATTAGAACACTTTCGGATGTTTTGCATATTCCTGTATTAGCCAGAAATTTGATTTTTGTAAGCAAGCTGGATGATGCAGGTGTAAAAACAGTGTTGAAGAAAGATACCTACAAGATGGTTTGGGGAGCACTAGTATTGATGCGAGGAGTTCGGATTGGAACTCTGTACAAGCTGCAAGGTAGAACTGTTATTGATGGGTGCAACAGTTATGTGGTTCCTGAAAGTGGAGCAGAAAATCTAGTGGTCTCTGGTTGAGGGTTCACATCTCTTTCATACTTGCTGTATAACAAAACATTGTAAAAGTAGAAGTATTGATATTTTAGAATGTAATATAATTAAAAATTAAAATAATATATATATATATATATAATATATACTATATAGATATATATATATATATATATATATATATATATATATCCATTTTTTTTAACTAAAACATTTTTGTTATTTAAAACAACACATATTTTTTATTTTTATTTTTATATTAAATTTGAGAATAAACCTCTCTTTACACAACACTAACTAAACCATACAATTTTGTGCGTGTAAGAAGTTTGCATTAAAATATTTTGGACTTGTTCAGATGCGAAGAAACAAAAGATCGTGCGCGCTCTGCTCTGTTTTGAGGAGCCGAGTCTAGGTCTGCCGCCGCCGCCTTTCGTTGACGCTGCCATGAGCGGGCCTGGGGGTGGGGAGTCCGCTCCCACCCCTCCTTCAACCTCTGCAGAACCCTTTCGAAGGCTCTTAACGAAAAAAGGGAAAAAGATTCAGAACGTTGAGGTCCCAAAATTTATAAAAAAACTTGAAGAAATTCCTGAGATAGCTCTTCCAGAGGAACAACCGATCAAAATAGCTCTTGCTCTGTCTGACAGAGGTCTGGTCGGGCAGTTTATGGGTCGATGGCCTTCCACCAAAACCACGGATGATTGGATTCAGCGAAACTGGAGACCTCAGCTGCAAAATAACGTGATTTGTTATGCTGTGGGACGCGGCTACTTTATTTTCGAATTCACCACCAAAGAAGACCGAGATCTGGTGTTTAGAAACGGACCATATTTTATGGGAAATCAGGGACTGTATCTTAACAAATGGAATCCCGATTTTGATCCATCCGTCGATGTTCCGAAGGAGGCACCGGTCTGGGTCCGTTTACCTAATCTTCCGATTCACTGTTGGAGCTACCAATCTCTGCAGAAGATTGGGAATGGGCTGGGTCGTTTCATTGACAAAGCTGATCACAAGGGCCAATATACTTGCGCCAGAATCTGCGTGGAAGTCGACTTAGAAGCCGGTCTTCCAGAAGCGATCAAACTCAAAGTTGGAGAATGGCAGCACTACCAGAAGCTGGACTACGAGCAGCTGCCCTTCAAATGCTGTACCTGTCAGGAGCACGGTCATTTTCAGAGAAACTGCCCAAGAGCTCCATCAGTGATCTCGGTTGAAGAAGAAGGATGGAAAGAAATCAGAAAGGGAAAGGCTGTTCCAATGCCGCCGTGGCAGAACACCTCAGCCACTTTGGGGAAGCCGGCCCCTATCTCAAAATCTGTTGCTGCTGCCAAAGTCGGCTCCTCCTCTGGAGAAAAAGTGGACACCAAGGATTCCCAAGAGGAAACAGAAAATAAGGGGAAGCAAGCGAAGGAAACTGAAGATGAACCAAAGGTCCCCCCAGTAGAGGACTGTCAGAAAAGAAATGAAGGCAGCGAAGAACACATTAGTCTAGCCTCAGACTCTGAGGGAGATTCAGAAGATAGAGATTCTGAAACTGACAATTCGCTAATCTCCCCTATCAAGACGACTAGAGGGCGCAAATCCAAGAAGAAATTGAGAGAGGAAAAAACTTATTCAGATGTTCTTCAGGGGTCTCAAAAAACTCTCAAAGCAATGATGAATACCAGATCTGGGCGCAAGAGCATCAAGGCTCCAATAGGAGTCTCTTCCCCCCACTCCAGTAAATAATGAAATACGTCTCCTGGAACTGCAGAGGTTTAGGCAGTAGGTCGAAAGAAGAAGCCTTGAAAGATATAGTGAGAATTTACTCGCCTGAAATCCTCCTCATCCAGGAGACAAAGATGGAGGATCTTCCCCTCCTCCAGACTAGCAAAGTTTTTTGGAATAAAGGCCAGGGAAGAGCGGTCAGCGCAAGAGGCGCTTCTGGTGGAATAGCCACCTTTTGGAACAACGATATGTATGATTTTCTTCAAGAAAAAAGCAGCCACCACTGGCTTCTCACTCAGCTTCTCCACAAGGAATCTGGACAGCAAGTAAGTATGTTTAATGTTTATGCTCCTGTTTTGCCCAATGAGAAAAAAATCTGTTGGAACTCGCTTCATTCATTTCTTCTAGAGCAAAACCCTGGGAATATCATTATTGCGGGTGACCTGAATGTCACCCTAGCTCTCGATGAGAAAAAGGGAGGCTCCATTGTAAGGGACCCTGCCAGAGAATGGGTTGAAGATATAATGCCCTGGAGGATATTAAGCCATCTTCAGGTAAATTCACTTGGTCCAACAAAAGAATTGGCCCAAACCATATTGCTGCCCGGCTGGATAGATTCCTTGTCCACACTTCTTTCCTGTCTAGTGGCCTCATGGCTTCCTCTAAAATCCTTCCAAATCTCACCTCCGATCATAGGCCCATCCTTCTCGAGCTCTCCCAGGACAACAATTTTGGCCCTATCCCATTTCGTTTCAGCCCTCTGTGGATTCAGCAAGAGGGATTCCAAGAGGTGGTATCTGAATCCTGGAATAAGCCTGTCCTCGGTTCCCCGTTCTTTGTGTGGGAAGAGAAAATTAGGGTCCTTAAAAGAAATCTAAAAGAGTGGGCTAAAAATCTGAAATCCCCCACGGCCAAGAGAAAAGAAACTCTAAACAGGCTTGCTGATCATCAGTTAGATATGGAGCAGAGCCCTGTTTCTCCAAGTATGTTACAAAAAGAAATCGAGCTTCAAAAAGAGGTCCACAGATCAAGCAGGGAGGAGGAAGAATATTGGCGTCAGAAGTCGAGGACTTTATGGTTGCATTCCGGAGATAAAAATACCAGCTTCTTTCATAAACAAGCTGAGGCCCGCAAGAACTTTAAATCAGTCTCAGAGATTCATCACCAAAACACTGTGATTAAGGATTTTGAAGGAATTAAGAGAGCTGCTTATTCCTTCTATCACGATCTTTATTCGGCGCCTGAAGAACCAGCGATTGATCCTCATGTCTATCCGATAGATCTAATTCCCAATTGCGTCCAGGACTCGGATAACGCCAAGCTGACAGCTCCGATTAGCATGGACGAGTTAAAGGATGTTCTGGATAGCATGGAGCCTGACAAAGCCCCAGGCCCGGATGGGTTCTCAGTCAGGTTTCTCTTGACTTGCTGGTCAACAATTAAAAAAGACCTATTGAGAATGGTCAGAAAATCCCAAAACTGTGCTAAACTGGGCGGTGGCATCAACTCTGCCTTTCTTGCCTTGATCCCAAAAGAGAAAGGCGCTTCAGACTTCAGCAGGTTTAGGCCAATATCCCTGTGCAATTCCAGCTATAAGTTAGTTTCAAAAATTATAGCCAATAGGCTTAAAAACATTCTGCCAGATATCATTCCTGAAAACCAAGGCGGTTTCATAAAAGGAAGAAAGATTCTGGACAACATTGTGTTGGTGCAAGAAGCAGTTCACTCTAGCTGTCAAAGAAATGAGAAAGGTTTGGTGATTAAGCTCGATCTGGCAAATGCTTTTGATAGAGTGAGACATGAATTCTTGTTCGTAGTGATGAAGAAGCTAGGATTCTCAACAGTCTTCATAAATTGGGTGAAAGCTTGTATTGCCTCTCCCTGGATTGCGCCTCTGGTCAATGGTCGTTCTACAAATTTTTTTCAAGCCTCTAGGGGCCTGAGACAGGGCTGCCCCCTGTCTCCGCTTCTATATGCCATTCAGGCCTCGGTGCTCAGCTTCCAACTTGAACATAATCAACAAAATCACACCTTGCCAGGCCTCAGAACCACTCATAAGGCGAAAGACATTAATCATGCCCAGTTTGCCGATGACACCTTGTTACTCGGAGGAGCCAGCCTATTCTCTGCCAGACACTTCAAGAGGGAGCTGGACATTTACAGGTCGATCTCGGGCAGCAAAATCAACTACAGAAAATGCTCTATCTATGGCTGGAATTGCTCGGCCAAGGAGCTGGCTGATATTGCAAGACTCTTAGAAATGGATGGAAACCGAAACTGGGAGTCATTTAAATATCTCGGGATCCCAATCTTCAAATCTAAACCAAAAGTTGCTCACTGGCTACCACTGCTGGATAAAATAAAAAATAGAATCCAAGCTTGGGGTGCATCTTGGTTGAATAATGCAGGGAAAGTCACCCTTATGAAATCGATCCTCTTAAGCATGCCGCTATATCAAAATTCTATTCTTCTCGCCCCCAAATCTTTTCTTAGCAAACTGGACAGTCTGTTAAGAAGATTTATGTGGGAAGGTGGGAATAACAATGATAGAAGGATCCACTTAGTGAATTGGGAAATCCTCAAGAGACCTTTACTGGAAGGAGGCCTCCATCTGCGTAACTTGGCTGCCCAAAATCTTGCTTTGGGATCCAAAATTCTGTGGAATCTTGTCTCCGGAAAGGCTAGCTGGAGTAAAAGAGTCCTTTGGAAGAAATATTTCCAAGGGCAGCGATTGAGATGCCTGGATAAGTCCCCAAGACTTCTAAAAGGATCTCCGATCTTCAATCTCTGCAATGCTGCTAGGGAGCAATTCAATCACTATCTTTATTGGATTCCAGGTAATGGCAGAAAAATCAATATCTGGGATGATTCAATTTTGGGGGAACAACCTTTGAACCAAGTGGAAGGGCTTGCAAACATTAAAGGCTGGCTTCATTCTTGCAACCTGCACACTTTGTGGGATATCTCGAAGTGGAAGGAAGCTCCTGATAGAACCTGGGACGGTTGGAATCTGGGGGAGGTCCCCATTATGATGCAGGGGGAAGCTTCTCATTTGTTAGACCTGCTACAAGGCAAATCTCCTTCTAAGGCCACTTCTAAGGACAAAAGAGGTTGGGGCTCTCTCTCCGGCTCTTATTCTGTTTCCGAAGGTTACAAAAGATTCACTGTTGTTCCTCATGCTCCTCCCAACCCAGCTCAATGGAAATTTATATGGGACTTTCCTTCTCTCCCCAAAATCGATTTCTTCTGTTGGACAGCTGCACACCAAAGCATTCTCACCAGAGACAATTTGCGAAGGCGAGGGATGGAAGGGCCTTCTAGATGCCCTCTTTGTTTATCTGATGCTGAAACTGTCAGTCACCTGTTACTGCTCTGCCCCTTTGGACAAGAAGTCTGGAAGGGAGTTCTGAAGTTAGAACCAGCCAACTTCGATCTTTCGGATAGTATACCTTCTCTGTTCCGCTCTTGGGCCAGCTCTTCTCCATTCAGCTTTAACAAAAAAAGCCTTCTTAAAACATGCTGGATGTGGATTCCTAAATTCACCTGTTGGAAATTGTGGTTAGAAAGAAATAACAGAATTTTTCGAGAAGAAAAGTGCAATACTGTAAGAGTTATTTCTAAAATAAAAGCTTTGCTAGGCGAAGCCTTGGAAGCCAACGTTTCTTCAAGGAACGATTTGAGTTTGTCCAAAGATGAGGAGTAATGGCTCAAAGAACTGATCCCAAACTTGAAATAAAGGCCCATTCTCCCTGCTTCTGGCCATGGCAACTGGGAGATTCGGCTAGAAGAATCAGAGTTCATTAAGTGGAGATCGGCCCTGGATGACCATTGCTTATTCTTCGATGGGGCCTCCAAAGGAAACCCTGGGATTGCTGGCAGCGGTGGAGTTCTTCTGAATCCTGGTGGCTTCACGGAAATGCGGTTCCATTGGGGTCTGGGGATTGAAACCAACAACAGAGCGGAGGCTCTGGCGTTGTGGAAAGGACTCAATCTGGCGATCAACAGAAATATCTTATCTCTCACTGTCTTCGGAGACTCTAGACTCATCATTCAGGCTCTGCTCTTTCCTAAGACTCCTCATCAGGTTCATCTTGCCTCTATCATCAAGAAAATCCGGCTCCTTCTTCCCAAATTCAATAAAATCGCCTTCTATCACATACTAAGGACTCTTAATGCTCAAGCTGATATGGAGGCTAATCTGGGCTCCCTCTGTTCACGGAGATCCCTGGTGATCAATTCGACTGCATCTTCATGCGCCATTCCTTAATGGCCCTGTTGCCTGGATCTCCTTCCCTGTTTCATTACAGTTCCTGAACCAGAAGCTGAAGGAAAGAATCTTGAATTCTGCAATGGCCAAAAAAAAAAAAAACAGAAGAAGGGGAAGTAAGTCAGTTTCAAATCTGTAAAGAGAATCAAGTGTGTCAGTTTGGCATCCAGCAAGCAAACAGTGCGCAAAAAATCGAAAAACTTGCAAATGGTGGGATATTTAAGTTTGATGCACCCATGAATGGAAATAAGGCGAATTGCTGAGACAAGCTCTTCAGCGAAGTGCGCATTTGACTGGGCTGGATTTCTGTGCGATTTCATAAGTCATTTTGACCTTCCCCCTGTTCAGAATTCACTTTTATATTTTGCAAAGGCCTATTCGAAGTGAGGTTCTGCACTTCATAATGACGCCTTCTTTCACCGCATATATTATTAAATGGCGGTCTCAGGTCGAGTTTCTGATGCCCATCCTTCTGAGGACCCTCAAAGGATACGCCCTGCCCCTGAGCTGGGTTTTCTTCTGAAGGTCGTGCTCTTCAGTCCTGCGCTACTCATCCCCGCTCAGCAGATTCAGAAGTGATTCGATGGCGCTCCCTGCAGAAGTTTCTATGTTTCTACAGATCAAGCTTCTCGGCACTTTATGGTTTCTATGTTCTTCTGATCAGCAAGCCCTCTAATCGGCCCAAGACTTCCTCTAGCTATAGGCATCGTTTCATTTCTTCCACCAGTCAGTCCCAAGAGAATCATGGCTAAAGGCGGACTGGTAAACCTCCAGATTTTGAGCGTCCTCTCCAAATCCATCCAGATTTCCTCAGATAAATCTCTCTGTTTCCTCGACAATGTAAAGCATGCGGCAGCTTTTTTGCCGCCCTAAATAAATTACCCGTTACTAAAAAAAAAAAAAACAAAACAAAAAAACAAAACAAAACAAAAAAACAAAACAAAACAAAACAAAACAAAAACAAAAACAAACAAACAAACAAACAAAAACAAAACAAACAAAAACAAAACTAAACTAAACCATACACATTCTTTAAACTTTATGCTTATAAACTACTTGATAATCTACTTGATATTGTCGATATCCACCTTCTATCACAATGAAAATATTTACTGTTAAGATCTTTCAGAAAAAACACATTGAGAATAAAAGGTCAATGTGTTTCGAACCTAAATCTAAGTTCATCATCAAGACCAAAATGAGGGGAAATATTAACTAACAAAAATTTATAGATCTTAGAGATGAAACGGTAAATTCAACACTTAAATAAAACATGCAAATGTTACAAGATCAAAATCAAATCAAATCAAATAATTTTAATTCTATTTTAAATTTAAAAATTTAAAAATAGATTCTAACCAATTATTAATAGATTTACATAATAATAATAATAATATAAAAATTCATTGATTTAAATATTAAATTAATTAACACTGAAGCACCTAGATACTTATATTTATATATGTTTTAAACTCAATAAAAAAAATTAAATTATTGAATGATGTGTGTCTCTTTGTAAAGATAAACTATTCTCGCAATTATATGAGAGACACTAATACATCAATATATACACAACGCATAATGCGTTAGAATAAACACATTGCATTGAGGTGCTTAAGCTAATAAGACATCATTTTCCATTATTTGGTGGTATTGAACCAATATTGGTTTTAATTTCATTTATGACTTTGCTTTTGAGATGGAATGGTGTTTCAAGCTCTAGATTATGATTATATTTTTTTTTCCCTTTTAAAATAAAATTTTAGATGCATTGTATCATTTTATTTTTAAAGATGAATAAGGTAAAAGAAGTAAAGTGGAGATCTCGAGTGAGGATTTACAATGTTTTCTTTCAAAAGTGTGATGGTTGTGGTGTTTTTTTTATTAAGTGAAGATGACATAATTATAATGATAACATAAACACATAAAAAAACCAAAATCACATTAATAATGAAGAAGCACATATTTTCAGCCCACGGGGCTTTGGATTGACGGTGAATGGGTACACTGTTAAGGCACTCCTTGCGATAGGTCACTGGTTCAAATCCCCCGTGGGCGCTTACCTGCCAAAAAAAAAAAAAAGCACAAACTTTCTTATAAAGAGTTACAAGCTAGTCGAGTAAATTCACTTTGTGAATATATAACATAAATAAAGTATGAAAACATAAAATAACTTAAAAGTCAAAGTGACTTTATTAATGTTTGCATTTAATATTATAAATGACTAATTTAATGGTCAATCTACTAAATACACCGAGCTTATTTCATAATTTCATATATTTTTAAAGTTTTGTAGGTTTGGTGAAAATCTCCACAACTTGGTCCTCTATGAGACAATACTACAACTCAATAGATCCATCCCTAACAAGTTGTTTTATGAAGTGGCATTGTGTCTTGAAATGCTTAGTGCACTTGTGAAACACTAGATTCTTGGCTAGTTTGAGCACCCCATAATCATCACAGAGTATTGGTGTTGTCTCTGACTATTGCATCTTCATGTTTGAAAGCATCCTCCTAAACCAAACTATGTCACGCAGTCTTTTCACTACTCCTCAATACTTTGCTTCTGTTAGTGAAAGGACCACTGCATATTGCTTCTTGCTAGACCACTTGGCTACACGTGCCAAGGTTGAATACATATCTAGATGTATATTTATATCATCCGCACAAACCAACCATTCTTGACTTTGTAAATCCATGTAGCCTAGTGACTTTGTTTTTATTGTACAAAATTCCAAAGTCAAGTGTCCCTTTCACATATCTCAACGCTCTCTTTGCTACAATCCAATGCTTTGCCTCATGTGTTGTCATAAATCTAGAGGTGAAAATCACAATATAGTTGAAAATAGGCATAGTAGTTGTAAGATATATCAAGCTCCACACTAGCTGCCTATAGATAAACTCATTAACTACCTTAGTGTTAATCTTGATTGAAAGCTTTAACCCATTCTCCATAAGTGCAAATGAGATTTTGCAATATGCAATTTTAAACCTTTGAGGAAAACTCTCGACATATATTATTATGAAGCAAGAATGTTGCTACTTGTTTATTAGACTTCTGCACCTAACCAGTAATGTAGTAGGCCTAGATTAGTCATGTAAAAAGCTTTACTCATATTACATTCAGTCTATTCAACAAAATTTTCCTCGCTACTTGTAATAATGATGTCATCTAAATAATTGATTAGTAGAATGATATCATTACAAATTCTTTTGATGTATAGATTGGAATTTGGAGGACTCCACTGGAACCCTAATCCATCCAAGTACTTAACAATATTAATGTACCATGCCAAAGGTGCTTATTGATGGACCTCCAAAATAGGTAAATTATAAGGCCCATCAATCCACTCCTTAGCACAAAAAAACTATATTGAACCCACCTTTTGCACTTAATGATATATTTTCCTAGTTGAATGGGTTCTTAAAAGAGTCAATGAGGTTTTTTATATTTTATGTTCCTTAACATGTTTATTGTGCAGAAGTTGAAGAGATATTACATGAATTTCAAGAGATCCAACATTGGAGATATTCTTGGGACTTGTTCCTTGTTGCAAGAGAGCCTCAACTTGACTCGC
>APFE031025726.1:8286-54864 GCA_000404065.3 Pinus taeda
ATACCTCTGTAAGAATTCTCAACTCAAACAAAATATTCTTATGGAATTGCACACTTCTCCCTTAGGAGGGCACTCAGGATTTTTAAAAACTTACCACAGGGTTAAGAAGGAATTTTTTGGGATGGCCTTAAATCGGGTATTCAAAAGTTTGTGGCAAAATGTTTGGTTTGCCAACAAAATAAAGTTGAAACAATTAAGACCCCGGGTCTACTACAACCTTTATCCATTCCAAGCCAACGTTGGGAGTAGGTTTCAATGGATTTTATCATAGGTTTACCCAAGTCTGAGGGAAAGAGTGTCATCATGGTGCTAGTTGACATACTTACCAAGTATGCACAATTTTGTGCATTATCACATCCATTTAAAGCCAGTACAATTTCTACTACATTTACAGAAACAATTTAAAAGCTAATGGAAATCTAAATATTATTGTAAGTGACAGAGACCCCATTTTCACTGGAAATGTTTGGACAGAATTATTTTCTTGTCTCGGTACTCAGTTAGCTCATAGCTCATCTTATCATCCTCAATTTTATGGGCAAACTTAGATAGTCAACAAATGTTTGGAAGGATATCTTCGTTGCTTTGTATCTGATAAACAGACACAATTGGTCAAATGGTTTCCTCTAGCTCAATGGCAGTATAACACTTCCTTCCATACAGCAACAAAAATTACCCCATTTATGGCACTTTATGGATATCAGCCACCATCCATCACATCATATTAAGAGAAAATTCTAAGGTTCAAGCAGTGGAACATCACATCGAGCATCAACAACAAGTCCCCCAACTCTTCAAGGATAACCTCATGTTGGCGCAGAATAGAATGAAACAACAGACAGATCAACATCACAGCGAAAGAAGTTTTGATGTAGGTGATTGGGTATTCCTACAACTACAACCATATAAACAATTGTCCCTCAAGCAAGCTAAGAAGGATAATAAACTATCACCAAATTATTATGGTTCGTACAAGGTGTTGCAAAAGATTGGTACTATGGCATACAAATTGGAGCTTCCTACAGCTTCTCGAGTGCACCTAGTTTTCCATGTTTCATGTTTAAAGAAGGTTATAGGTGACAAGCTCCCAGTTTCAAAAAATATTTGGCAGAACTTGACAAGGAAGAAAAATTATATTGACCGAAAGCATTCATAGAAACAGCAACTCAAGGCTACGAAATCATCAACTTCGAGATTCATAAAGTGGAAGAACTTATCCGCTGAATTTCCACATGGAGGATCATTTATATAAAGCATCCAGAACTACTCAAGCATTGAGAAAACACTTTTGAAGAGAGGGCCGTTAGGTCCCTCATTACTAGTGATTACCCCATTACTATTGAAGTTGTATCCCTTATTAATATTGTTGTGCCCCTATTGTCCCTATTGTTATTATTGTGCCCCATAGATCCCTCTATATTATTTTTGTTCCTTTATTTATATTGTTAGTCAGTTGGTTATATTGTGACTCCTTAGACTCCATATATATAAAGGAGTATTCATTTGAAATCATCAAGGTATTCATTTGTGTAATGTAAAGGAGGTTGCCCCCTTGAAGAGGCTGAATTCTAAGGCGTTGATCTATCTTTTCTATCTTTTTGTGAGCTGGTTTCATAACATTGCCCATAAGGTAAACTTGAGTTTTGTATTCCAAGCCTTCTTATTATCTTCTAATGGTTTTTTAATAATTCTAATCAGGCTTTTATTTGAGGATTCAGCCAATCCATTACCTTAAGGGTAATAGGTTGTAGAATGACCAAGTTTGAGATGGTAATAATCACAGAATTTTACTAGCCTTTTAGATTTGAAACACTATGCATTATCAGTAATAATTCTCTTTAGACATCCAAACCTATAAATAATATTTTCTATAAATTGAGTAACCACGAGATTAGTGGCTTGCTTGCTTGGGAGTGCTTCAATCCATTTGGTAAAGTAATATGTTCTCGTTAAAATCCATTTGTGTTGTGTTGAATATGTTGGATGAATTTTACCTATGAATTCAAGGCCCCATTGTTGAAAAGGTGCCTCCACAGAAATAGGTTTCAAAGGTAGAGACATTAATTTTGACTTACCTTCAAACAACTGACATTTATGAGAGACTGCCACTTCTTTTCTAATATCAGAAAAAATGGTTGGCCAATAGAATCTAGCTCTAAAAATTTTATCTACAGTATCCTTCCAGTAATGATGTCCTCCACAAGCTCCTTCATGGAAATCTTTACTCACTCTTTTAGCTTCATCTTCTAGAAATCAATTTAATAAGATACCATGATGATCTTTCCAATACAAGTAACTATCTAAAAGACAATATTTGACATATTTCAATTTCAAAATTCTAGCTCGAATATTATCCATCCATAATGGTGCTTTTAGATTTTGTAGAATTTAAATAATATCAACATACTACACACATTCTTTAGAACGATCTTGAGATTTAACCACTAATTCTTCATTTGGAAAATATGATATTTCCAAAATCGAATTCACACCAAAAGTGTCAATATTTGTTTCAGTCATAAGTCTAGCTAAACCCTATCCTTTGATTATTTTGGTAGGCTTAATATCTAAGTTATATTCTAACCTCTTAGCAATCCATGTCCCTCTTCTGCCATCATTGTCTGGTTGTACTAAAATACTTTTAATTGCAGCATTTGGCACATAGGAAATCACATGAGAATGCATAATAGAAACCCTAAAATATTTAAGTGACTTTATCAATACATATGCATGTTTGTCCAATATATTGTATTCAAGTTCAGCATCTCTCAATGTCCTGCTAAAAAGGAGATTGGTTGTTCCTCACCTGCCTGATTTTTCTAAAATAAAACACCAGAAATGATGTGCTTAGAGGCAAATCAAAAATTTATAAAATCCTTAGAAAAAATTTGGACTAATGAGTAGAGGTGCTTGGCCTAAAGCTCTTTTGATATCATTAAAATATTCTTTTTCTTGTATGGTCCACTTAATCTCGCTCCCTTTCTTAAGCATATTTGACATTACTTTTAAAATTTCTACAAAATTTGGAATAAAATGTTGCAGAAAGATTAATTTACCTAAGAAATCTTGCACCTCCTTCTTGTTTATTGGTTGCTCAATCTTTTGGATTGTTTCCACTTTGTTGGGATCTATCTGATGCCCTCCTTTGATACTATGTGTCCCAACAGCTTGCCTTCCTTCATGGTGAAATGGGATTTTTTCAGAAATAGAGAAACTCTAAATTTCCTACACTCGTTAAAAATTGTCCTCAAATGTTTCAAATGGGCAGATTCAGATTTTGAGAACATAGTGATGTCATCTAGATAAATTACCATGAACTTATCTCTTTCTTCAGCAAAGGTTATATCCATTACAGGCTAGAAAGTAGGTCTGGCATTCATGGCTCTGAATGAAATCTTGGAATACATGAATGTACCCCATGGTGTGGGAAAGTAGTATTTTTTTGATATTTTGGGTCAACTAGGATTTGATTATATCCTGAAAACCTATCCAGCTTAGAAATCCTTTTTGTGCGAACCACCTTCTGCAGAATGTGTTCCATTTTTGGTAAATGATATTTATCCTTCAGTGAGAATTTGTTCAGATTTCTGAAATCTACACATAGGTGGATTTCCCCACTATTCTTTCTCACTGGCACCAAGTTTGTTATCCAATTTGACAATGTGAGTGGAATGATGATTTTTGCAACTAAAGATCTTTTTACTTCCTTCTCAATCAGTGACAGTAGCTTCAAATTGATCCTTCTTAACTTTTGTTTAAAATGTTTCTCATCTTCCTTAAGTGTTATAGTATGTTGGATGATGGTCTGATCATAAATCTTCAAATCATCATATATCCAAGTGAATATATCAGCAAACTCTTTAAACAATTCTACATATTTTTGTTTTTGCTCCTTTTTCAAGTATTAGAAACTTTTACTATCTTTGGGTCATTGTCAGTTTCCAAATTGTAATATTCCATCTCACCATCACTTGGCAGGATTATTGGCTTGACTGCTACATCATTGGAATTGAAAAACATTTCTAAAGAAACCAATCCTCCAGGGATTAGATTTTTACTTAATTGAATAATTCCCTGTCCAACCACAATGTTGAAAAAGATTGTTGATCCAAATTTTTATATGCAGTTTTGTCTTCATGCTTGTCAATTGGAGTGTTGAGAAATTCATTTGTTCTTTCAAGAAATATTTTTATTTGTTGATTGCCTTCAAACACCTGCCAGTTCCTAGTACTATCCAGAATAGAAGGCTTTTGTCTAACATTCATCTCATAATTTTCATTGGGATAAATTGGAATTCTGAATGCACTAGTAGTTTTTGCTAAAGAGTCTGCAATTCTATTCTCCTCCCTTGGTACCAATGAGATTTCATGTTCATAGAAGAAATTAGAAAATAGATCCCATACCTCATTCCTATAGGCTCTCATTCTCGGATGCTTAGTTTGATAGGTACCTAATTTGACTTGTTTCACAATCAGCTGTGGATCTACAAAAATGTGAATCTTCTTCGCCCTCTTCTCTCTTAACATATTTAGCCCAATAATGAGAGCTTCATATTCTGCCACATTATTTGTATAGTCAAAATGCAATTTAAATGAATGTAATTGACTTGTAAAATCTGTGGAACAATCCATATTCCTACTCCAAATCCCTTCTCATAAGTGGAGCCATCAAAGTGAAATTTCCAGACTTCATCTGAAAATTTTTGAACTTGTTCTTATTGAACATTAGTTTCGTTTTTTTATTATATGTCTCCCTCAAAACAACAATCATTGAAGAAAAATTGTGATCCTAATTTTGTATCTACTACCTATATATGATGATTATCCGGTTCGGTTCTACTGTTCCATATAGGCCAGTTCGACCTATTGGTATAATCTTTTCATTTCACCAAATAACGAGATGGAAGCATAAGACATGTCCATCTGCAAAGTTCCTCCCAATATTGCTGCCCAAGATCAAGATAACAACATGTCAAATCTGGTTGGAATGTCTACTACTATTATATCCATTGTCACGCTCTTATCAGGAAGTTGAGCTAAGGTTACAGCTAAATCCTTTATCATCCCTAGGCATTTTACTTTTATGTAATCAAAAGAGAACAAATATTTGTAGGGTCTGGTAATCTGGAGTCCTAAATGGTCCATGACTGACTTGGGCATGAGTTTATGTGAAGCTTCAGATTTTAACATGGTGTTGTGAAGGATCATATCATGTGTATTCAGACATACATAAAAAGGGGGAACATCATCATTTATACTGGCGACATGTGGGCCAAAAATAAATTTAGGAGCATCATAATCTAAGTTTAAAGAATCTTGTAAATTTATGTTGACTTGATCGGTTCCTGAACTTTTAACCATAGTAAAAATTATTTTCCTATATTGCTCATTTCTCAAACGTTCAGCAAAAGGAATGGAGACTTTCAACTTATTGATTTCAGGTTCCAGATTAAATGTTGATGGTGCTTTTTCTAAATCTTTGATCTCCTTTTTTTCTTCTTCTACTTTTCTCGAATTACCTTTCTTAGGCTCCTCTGGTTTCTTCAATGTCTCTTTTCTAGGTTCAGCTTGTTGTTCAGCTGTTGTCTTTTGTGGTGAAGTCTTAATAGGAACAATCTGGCTCCTGAGATTGTACTGCCTTTGAAAATATGCTACTGCATTATTATAGTCCTATTGATAAACTATTGAATCACAAATATTAATGATGTCCTTCTCGCCTGAGCATCCAACAGAAAGGTCATGCTCTTCTTGGCAGAAAATAATTGTGTATCCTTATCATCAAAACACCCAATCTAATGATTGTCTTAATCAATGGAATCCTCATCAATGAAAGCTTCTGGAAAAGGAGATTAAACAATAGGTTTTTTTTCTTCAGGACATTTCTACTCTTTAGGACGATTTTGAGCAGCCTAGGGTCTTCTGAAATTTGGATTCCTGACTTGAGGTTAATTTTTAGTTTGGGGAGGAGTTAATTTATCCACCAACTTCTCTATTATTTTCAGCATCACATCAAACTTTAATTCAAGAGACAATGATGATTCTTCTTTAAAACCACTTTAAAACCTACTCTCCTTTTGGTCTTCATTCTTTCCTTCTTTTCCAACAAATTGGCTTCTACCTGAATTGCATTACTCTGCATTGCCTCTAAAGTAGAAGGATTTTTCTAAAGGAGCTGATAAGCTAACTCGGCATCAAATCCATCAGAATAGAGTAACAAATCTAATTTGGGAGGGGGTTTGATCTTAGATGGAATTGAACTATAGACCTTATTAAAATTGGTTGTGAATTCTTGGACATATTCCCCTGAATTCCTTTTAAGAGCGTCATATTCGGCTAAAATCTGCAGGGGATTTTTCTTCACCTCCCATCTGGCAAGAAATAACCATTCAAACTACTAGAAAGTATTGATACTTGTTGTAGGTAAATATCTTAACCATTTCTTTACCTCTCATGATAGACTTTTTGCAACAAGTCTCAATTTGACGTCCACATGGTCAACCTCCTCTAGATTTGTAAAGTCATTAAGCTTGCCTACAAGTTGTTGAGTTGTATAATACCTAGTACCATCAAATTGAATCTGACATTGTCCATAAATTAAAGGGAGGTCATGTATCTGACCTCCAATATCCAAAGGTGCATATCGAGCATCCATAAGGCATGGATGTGAAACTACACTAACAACAGGAGTTAGGACAAATGAGTAGTTTAGGAAAATAAAGATGGGATGAAATACAGAAAATTTGTAGACCTAGTAGCACCTTCCTAAAGTTCCTAGACTTTATGTTCTAATTACTTAAGACGAGACCAAATCTCAAAATCTTGTGGTAATAGCTCTACTTATGGGATAGAGGGCCCAGGGGTAAAGGTCTTAAGATCTATTGGATCAAGAATAGTATCTGATAGACTACTTTTAGACTTAGAGCTTAGTAAATTACTTTCAAAATTAATTTCTAACACCAAGTCTTCAAAATCTTTAATATTTGCAGGTAGAGAAAAAGACCTTTCTAAATTGACTGTACCTAATTCCTTAGGAGACTTTTTACTGGATAAATTTTCTGGGCTTCACAAAATTTGGGGTGGATTTGGATCAAGGTTCCTCTAAGTCTAAATGCTTGTATGAGCCAAAAATATGTGAGTAAGAACACTTTATATTGTAATGTGGAGTCACTAGAGAAAACATCTTGCAGCAAAACTGATATACAAATCTTTATTTTCCTGCAGAAATATGGCCTTCAACCATAAAATCATTTAGGAAAAATATGCCTTTCATTCCTTGGAAACGGCTCCAAATTTTATCTCTTAGAGGAAACCCAATGTCGGGAAAACCTCTAAGGTAACCTCAAACCTCTTTGAGGTTGAAATTTGGTCATTCAATCCAGAGAGGGATCTCTCCCTAAAACACAACTACTCTAGGTCACTATAGTAGTAGGATTTACACTTTAAGTTCTATGGCCAGATTTAGTTTGTAGGATGAAATTTGGTTGGGTTGTATATAAAACACACCATTGGGCATGGAGTCCAGTTTTATCAAATTATTCTACAGGGGCAGGACACAAAAATAAGGGTAGCAATAACTCCTTTGACAATTTGAGAAATTTAGAAGAAGAAGAATGAAAAGAAAACAAAATTATTGATGACAGAAGCAACAAGTACTAATGACTGATAAATACAAGAAAGGTGAATGAATGAATCCTAATCTCAGATACTAAAAATTTTCAGACATGAAGAATATGTTTTATAAACAGAGAAATAACGGATAGGGAACTAGAACACATGAATTTTATGTAAATGCTCATCAAACTATAATATATTTAAGATTTGCTCAAATACACCATAATGCTAATGTTTTTACAATAAAAGACAACCTTTATCCCTTCTTCAGAAATTGTCTTTATAGACATTACATCAACAGATCACGGGATTATAGTTTCATTCTTAATTACAATAATCCAAAAATATCGAAATATTTTAAGCTCATGCATATGGAAAATATCTTTAATTACATAAAGTTTTTCTAAACATGAAACATCTGCTGGAATATATGCTAACCTATAGGCAAAGAAAAGTATCTTTAGAATATCTTCCTCCAAAATAGAAATAGGTCCCTGACTGGTAGAATTGAATCCTTGTTGGCAAACAGGTCCCTCTACAAACAGGTTCAATATTTCACCAAAATTGTTTTTATGTTGTCATTCTTTTCCCTCAGGCTTCCTAGTAAAATTTGTTGATACTATTGATGTCAACTTCTTTGTTTTTATAAATTGAAGCTTTTTCTTATAGACTATCTTTCAACATTTCCTTTCTACCAGTTGTTAGAATTTGTTGATAGTGGGAATGTCAACATCTTCACTTGTCAAAATTTTGCTAACAATAGATATATCAACGCTCCTTCTCAAAATTATTGAAAACAAAGATGTCAGCACTCCCTGGTTCTTTGAAAATCATTGATAGACTCACTGTCATCTCCTCCCTACACTATTGTATATAAAAACGTTGTTAAGCATATTGTCAGTGATAAAGGCAAAAACGTTGTTTCTTAAGTTCATAACCAAAAATTTCAAAATGACCCCAAGCCTCCTAGTTGAGGGTGTTGGTTTCTTTAAGAAGCACAACAACCTTCTCTAACCTTTGTTTATTTCTTTGTCTTGTCTCCATATGAACTTTTCTTTTCTTTTCTTTTTCTTTTCTTTTCTTAAAGCCTATAGTCTTCGTTATGTTGATGATAAGGTCCTTCAATGGAAAATTATCCACAGCAATTACCTCCTTGGCTAAATCTAGGTCATTTATTAGTTTAATTTTAAACCTTAATTTATTTTTTGGCCTTGTATGGGGCCTTTTTTCTCCTTTAAAAGTTTCAAACAGTGTTTCCTCAACTTGGGTCTCAACTTCGACCTCTTTTCCTTTAATAATTTCCAGTGTAGTTGTGTCTACAGGGGATGTTTCAACAAGTGAATTCATGACCTAGGGAGAAATCATAGCAAAAGGTAAGTTTAAAGTACATGCAGGGTCTAGTTTACTAATAGTAACACTCTTTCTTTGGTATACTTTGGGGATTTTAGGGCCAGAGGATGTAGAAGGGACCTATGTGTCTTTCTAGCTAGATGTTGGCTCAACAAGGGTTGTTTCTTGAGCCTTTTTCCCTTTTTTAACAGTCTTTGGCCTTCCTCTTTGATTTTTAGGAGGTTGAGGTTGAAATCCTCCCAAAAATAGGAAGTGGCTCCAAGTTCTTCCTGCCTTGGCCAACTAGTTTTCAATCAGCATCTTAATGAGGGCTTTATGGTATACAAAATGGGGAGAAGGGTCAGTTTTGGCTCTGAAACAAGTTGTCATATGCCTGAGACTCTACAATAAATAGAAATAGATGTTCATCCTAACCTGACTAGCTAAATGTGCCATAAAATGGTAGTGATAGAGGTTTACCCAGTTGAATCTTCCTTCGCATGTGAAATATTATTGAGAAATGTGAAGCAGGTCATGCCATTGGTCTTGTATCCAATCCCTCTGAACCTCGATTCTCAAATTGTGATTCTTGAATTCTTCCTTCAAAAAGAAGGGCACTTCAACCCCTACCAACAGAGGGCTTCTAAAAACGCATTCCTCGTCTGCTGGAAAGGATGTAGCCTTTGATATTAGCTACTTTGTAATAGGGAAAGATAGCCCACCAACTTCCACCAGGTTCCCATCAAACTTTTGAGCAAATGAACGAGCCACAACATCATGGTAGTTGGTGCAATGGTGGAAGAACTCACTCCAACCAACCTGTTGAAACTGTTGCTGGATATCGGGATAAATTTCCAACAAATCTGATGCTTTGGACTCAGCCTAGTTAGCTTTATCACCTTTCCCGCCGTAGTCTTTAGTTGGAAACTAAAAACCTCTGGATTTGATATTGAATCTTTGCAGGAGAAATCGGATGATATATTTCCATTCATTACCAAATTAACAACGATGTAACCAAACTTGCAAATAAAAACATGAATTTACAAAATGAAATGAGTTTAACGGTGGAGCAGAGAAATCATTTCAAATTAGGAAAATCATTACAATCTGGGGAAAACAAGTTTTAAACCATGATTATTCATAAAAACATACACCGATGGTGGTGGACGAATATGTGATTTAACATCACACTCACCTATGGAACGCTTGCATACCTCATCATTAATACTGACGTGATCAGCGTAATTCCAAATTTTAAATTTTAAATTTATTTTTGGCGTTGACAATCAGCCTGTCAACTTTATCAGAAATGTTGATCAGCCCATTGTCAGCAAATTTCTTCAAAAAACATTATCAGAACATTTAAAATTTTGATAGCCCCGTTATCAATAATTTCCATGTTTATTACAATTAAAATGTTGATAACAACTAGTTTAAATTGTATCATTCATGCTTAAACATTTTTACAATCCAAGTCACTTTAAAAGATCATAAATCAAGTTCAGATCAAGTTTGATGGTGGTTTGTGACTGTGCATGATAGCCAGGAGCAAAATCAAGAAAATTCAAGGAACGCTTATTGAAACAATCTGGAAATTGGATCTGTAAGTTTCATTCGAAGATTAGAAATGTCATCACATGTGGAAGAAGTGAATCCTTTTATATCCAAGAAATATTTTCGTGAATCTTTCATGGTGATGAAGACCATGGTTGACAAGATGTATCAGGAATGTAAAGAGTTTAGAGAAGGAAGTGTGTCGAAAAAACAAGTCAAAGACAAAGGAAATGATGGTAACTCGAAAATGCCTCCTCCTCCTTCTCCTATATTTTCTCCTCCTTCAATTCCTCCTCATTCTCCTCCTCCATCTCGTCATGTAAAATTTGCGTCAAAGAAGTCGTTATTGAACTTGGATATTAAATTCAACTTGTCAGTCTATGATGGGGAACTTAATGTTGAAAATATTGACAACTGGATTCGCCATATGAAATTCTATTACCATGTGGAACAGACTTTTGATGGCGAGGTAAAAATTTAGTTATCCTAGCTTTGATTGGAAGGTATTGCACTTATATGGTGGGAGACTAGAATTCGGGAGGTAAAACTCTTTCTTCGTGGTTTGAATTTACGTCAACATTGAAAAAGAAATTCTATCCTTTGGTGCATGACCAAAAGGAAATAATAAAATGGTAAGCTATGTAGTAATGTAAAGGCCAAGTGTGTAAAAACTTACAAAGGTGTTTAGGGAAAATGCGATAGCTTTGAATATTTCACTAAATGCGCAAGAGACTCTTTTGAAGTATATTGATAGTTTGCATACATATATTCACAATAATATTTTTATGTTGAAGCCATCTAACTTGGATGAGGTATGTGAATAAGGGATCTATATTGAAGTAGGTAAATAATGTGGTGGAGTCTTCATCGAATACATTTGGTAGAAAGATGATAAAGGAAAAGGGAAGGAGAAGCCAAAGAGAACAGCTTCTAAAATAAGAGCGATGAGAAACCTTCGTGTACCCATTGCAAGAAAGAAGGACATGATGGTGATCATTGTTGGAAGCTACATCTAGAGTTTAGGCCAAAGTGGTTCCTAGGTGGGAAAGACAAGCAAAAGGTGGCAACAACATTCCAGTAAGATCTAGGATTGGACTCTAACGATGAGGAACAAATCGCAACTATGGGTTTGAAAGGTACATCATCTTCACATATTGGTCCTAGTTCATTTTCAATTTTGACAAGGAAGAGGAATGAACTCTTTCACATAAGGGTGGTAACTAAGCATGTTAAAGTAGATACTTTGTTTGACACTAATTCTCAAGCTAATCTGATATCTGAGGCAGTTGTTAAGAATTTAAATTTGGTAAGAACACTGCATCCTAAAACTTATCCACTTGGATGGGTATGTAATGACACTAAATAGCAGGTAACTGAGAATTGTAAGATTAGGTTTGCTATTACATCTATATTTGTGGATGAAGTTGAACTAGATGTGGTTTCGTTGGAGATTTGTGGAATTGTGCTTAGAAGTCCTTACTTATTCGACAAGAAGGTTATCTACTACACGAAGGAAACCAGGTATCACCTTTTCAAGGATGGCATAGATTATATCGTCTGATCTCATCAAATGAAGTATGGTTCTTTGTTGGTAACCACAAGAAAGTTGAAGAGGCTCGTCAACACGAGCAAGACCTTTTCGTTCATATACGAAAAAATGGATAAAGCAGGGGAATTTGTCATGGGAACATGTCAAGAAGATCACACATGTTAGTTCATTATTATTAGAATCTTTTTATTTGTTAATGCTACTATGTGTTGTACATGGAGAGTGGTTGAAGTAACACATGCAGAAGGATGTGGGAAATTGCAATTGGCTAGCAGTATCGTTTCAGTTTCCATATTATTATGTAGCTTTTTGTGATGATCCAGATACATAGAATGGGGTGGATAGAGACTTGACAAGTGGGCAGGAAGATCCCGCACTTAGTTTTTGATTAATAACCTTTTTGAGGTCCAAAATCCTCTCAGTGGGGAGAATTGATCCGGGAGGATCCTAAAATGGCCTAAAATTCAAATTCTCCAAAATTTGATGGAAATAGCTTCATTGCGTAGAACTCGGGAAAATGATTCCAATGCAATTTGAATTGTGTCAAATCGAGTCTGTATATGAAACTTATTGCAATTTGAATTTTTGCAACATGTGGCAAAAAATCAAAGTCGAAGTCAAAGGTGATGTGGTACAAGTGGCACATTGTTTAAGCTTGCACATGGCATAGTGTGGATCTGACACATGGTAATCTCCTAAGCTGAAATGTGGCATGTTATTTGGCGTTAATTCAAGCACAAGTGGATGAATAAGTGCATAACATGTGAGCTAATGAGATGGCCCCACGTGTCACAATGTGGCAATAAAAATACGGCCTACATGCCTAGGTTGAAGAGCAATGTTAATTACATCCAAATCATATTGAATATTCATAGCATACTAATAGCTATTTGGGCATATGGTTGTTATAATATATATGTGGTTTTATCACCATATAACAAACTCCAACCACGTTAATCCATTTAAAACACAACATATTTACTTAGTTTGTGGTTGTTTATATATGGTAATAAACCATATGATATATATGATATGGTTGCAGTCAACGACAAATCCACTGCATATATAGCCACCAATCTATAGGATTTAATAATGAAAATGTATATATATATATATATGGTATGTCTGCCAATAGCCCAAACCAAATGCTAACTAATTATGCAGTAGCAATTGGCCCCAAAAAGTGCAAAATAAATGCAGATAAGTTTTAAATTAAAAATATATATAATAGATATTATATAATATATATATTAATATATATAATATATATATATAAATATAGATATAATATATATATAATTAATCAAATTAAATTAAAAAATTAAAATTAATTAAAAAAAAAAAATAAATAATAAATCTATATAAATAAATTATTTATAATAAAATTTATTTATATGAGCATAAAATTTATTTAGAAGAATAATATAATTATTATATTATATAGCACATTGCTATCACTATTTTATGAATGAGATTTATAAATGTTAATCATTTAAATTTTATAATTTCCAGTTGAGAATTCTATAGTGGAAAACTTAAAAAAAGCTTGAAGCAATGGATTCCGATAAATCCATTACTAAAAAAATTATATAGATGAGATATAATTTTGTGAGCATAAATACTACTCTTGCGTTTCATAGCAATTTGATGTGACAACATACCATATATGCATTGATTGTCTGTCTGCCCCCATTGGCCAACATTTTTTTATTGATCAAAGTTGGCTCATCCAACACGCTTAGTTTTCCCATAATAGGGTTGCACAAGAAACAAACAACATGAATGGCCCTCCTCAGGTGAAATGTAAATCATCTCATTGAGTGTACCTTAAATAATGAAACATTTGTTTGAAGGGGAGGAGGGAGGTGAATAGGAGAATGTTTTTTTTTTTTTTTTTTTGGAGGGGGGGGGGGGTGTGGTGAATAGAGAAATGGTAATTGAAGGTGATTTTTTTTAAGGGGGAGGGGGGTGGGGAGGGGCGAATAGGAGAATTGGTAATATAGGTGATTTTGTGATGGTGGATAAGGGGTTGAATTTTATTTATTAATTACTATGTTTAATTAAAATAAATTATTAAGGAATTGAAATAAAAACAAATAAATAATTATAAGAATTTAATGATAGTTTATCTAATTAAATAAAATACTATATATTTTCTTACTAATTTTTATAAAATAAAAAGATATTTTTTAAATGGAAATTCAATTATTTCAATCATTTTTTTAAACTATAAATTTACATATGTATGAATATTATTCATAGTTAGAAATGATATTATTTACACCATTAAATACAACAATTTCACCCAGTCCCAAGGTGTATTTAATTAAATTTGAATAGAGCATTATTAAAATACCCATAATATTAACTAATTATCTGCCACCATCTTTATTGAGTGATGGGTTCAAATTATTTACAGCAAATCCTCACAAAATTGGTGTGTCACCCAAATGCACACATTGATGGAAAATATAGAACAAAAGCCCTTTTTGTATTCCAACTCAATTGTACGCCAAGCCAAGCAATTAGTGAAAAACTTCTCACATTGGAGAAGAAGGCAAGATTCAGTGAGGGAAATTTGTCTTGCAAAATCTGTTGCATAGGCATTTGTGTGTGTCTCGGGATGTGTTGTAGCACAATGGAGTGGAGGAAACTGGGAAAAGGTAAATGTGGAGGTTCTTTGATGGCCCCTATGATGGACTCTATGAAACTTAGCAATGTTTACATGAGTAGCTCATGAGGTTGAACTCCACCATAAGGTGGAATAATATTAAATATATTACAATTTCAACACAAACTTCATTGTTTGAGTGTTTCAGTTCACTCTCATGCCCTAAAACAATATATTTTATGGCACCTGGGAGAGTATTGCTCACAGTTGAATAAGCTATAGTCACAAGACTTAACATATATAGTTTTTTTTTCATGATAGCGTAAGCAATATAAATACATCACCATCTCAAAATTTTGATTGATCCCTTCACATCTGTAGAGAAAAGAGACAAAGAAGCATCTTAAATATTTCCAAGTTGTGCCTATATTTCTTAAGTAGCCAAAATGACTTTATTATTATGGATAATTTTCAAAGTTTAACTTTTGGCTAGAGATTTCAAGTTTCTATCAATAAAGAAACAAATTTTGGGAAAAAAAAATTATGTCTAAGAGATATATTAGCCCAATTTATATTGGGATGAATATGCCTTTCAACTTGTACCTGGAGTAAATGAGGGAATATAATTCATTTTTTATTGAATTGTTCAAGTATTTTACATAATTAAATAGGACTGGAATGAGATTGCTAAAGATGCTAGAAACATTATGTCAACTTGTGTAACATTTCCATGCACATGCATGATTTTCTGAATTCCAAATCCACTTCCAAAAAGCACATAACAAATAGTAGCCTCATAAAATATGCTTCACTATCTCCAATTTTCATCAAACACTATAAATTCCATTAGGGTTTATGGGGAAAATTAATGATTGTGGACTTTTAGGGTGAAGATGTTGTAGAATGGAGATAGTAAATAAATCGTCTTAAGTGCAATCACCTTGTGCTCAAATACAAGGGAGCACATAAAAAAATATAGATAAAAGGATTATGCATAGAGATTATCATTGATACCCATAGATAACTATATTTTAAACAACTTCTAAACAAAATATCATATTCACACATTTGAAACACATCCATTCAGAAACAAGGAAAACCCTTACTTTCAATAGTTCATTGCTTGTTGTCTAGGAGGAGACATCGAACATGCAATTCTTTATATCCTTGATAGTATGCACAAGGAAATCAAGAAATTGCTTCTCAAGAAGGCTGTATTTTGCACAGCTTCATCCTATTTTGTTTTCTTCTCTAAAGCAGGATACCATATTGGACCTAAGGTATTTCAAATCTCTTGCTACCAATAATTTTCCCTCTACCACCTAACACACCATACAAACCTACATAACTGCAAGCTGACAATACCACAGCCATGCACACCATAACCTATGATCATTGCAGTCCAAGAGACTATATCTCTTTGGACCATATATTAATATTCACATGGGAACTATGTTTTAACCCTGATTGTAAAAGTAAATTTATAGATCATAAACACAATCAGTGACTATCAAAACTAATGCTATTCTTATTCTCCAAAAACAGGGACCTCCTATTCTTGAAATACAGGGCATTTTACTTTTAAAATTCTTACAAACCATCCAATACTCACTTTCAATAAACAAAATCATCAAAACTTTATTTCAAACACACATCACACTGGTGTTGCTATATGGTTGTAAGATATGGGGCCCAATCATATCTAAGAAAAATTGGATTTATATGGGAAAAGTGCAGAAGCACATAGAAATCTTATTCCTAGGGATAAAATCATCCATAAGGGTATTTTGGCAGAGACAGGTATGTACCGGTTTGAGCTAGAAGCCTTGAGGTCTAAGGAAGTTAATTTTACACCTATGTAACAGTGGTTGAATAAAAATTTCATATGAACAAAGAAACTTTACAGAGAAGAAAGAATGCATGCGAGCTATAATATAGGAAATGACTATAGAGTTGGGACCAAAAAAGAGAAAGATGTCCACAAGTAGAACAAATAAGCGATGATCATTTAGAGAGATTTTACGGGAAACTTGAAATGAAAATGGTTAAATAAGCATAGAAAAATAATATTATATTCAAAAAATCAACCTTGGTTATGATATCAGGATTTAGTATTACCTCACATTTTTGCATTCCATGAAGGGAAAACACGCTTTTTCCCAACTTCGAGCAAGTTTCACAAACTAATATGTGAGACAAAAAGATGGAAAAAAATATAGAGAGGAATGGAATCAAACATCTCTAGAAGTAGTATAAATTGAACAACATTTCCTTATTCATAACAAAGAATATAATGACATTAGGAAAGGGTTCGCAATAGATAAAACTAAGTGGAACAAGGTAGTCATGGAGAGAAAGAAAGAAGAAATTGCAATGATGGACAAAATAATAATGTACCATGGAGGTAAACGTTTAAAATAGGACTGAACCACCATTCGCTACAGAAAGACATAGATGAGTATACTTTGACAGTGATTGCACATTAAATCCAAAAAACCCATATGTTGTACACACCATTTTACAGTTTTTGGCATTCATGAAATTTTTCAACCTATTTAAAGTATAAAGGTCAGTAATGCCAAGATGTAAATATCTTTTCTTGTCATCTACATCATTTTGTGGACATATAATAAAATTATATTCCATTATATTCTCTGTATTCTTGTTCCTTGGGAAAACTTACAAGATAAATCTCAAGCAAAAATGGAGTATCATTAAGTTTTCATGTGGTATTTCCTTTACATGAATGATAGTGAATAAAAATCAATGCAAGGACACTAATATTTTCCCACACCAAAGGATAATCTTGTAGAAAGTGGCGAGAGGGTTTATGGATGAGTTAGGGGTCACCATAGAATTATGTTTCTAGGTAGGATATTTGGATCCGATAATGAATGTGTTGGGAAGAACCATCAACTAGAGACCATACAAAATCAAGTAGAGTGAATGTATGTAGATTTACAATGATAAAAAAATCAAACCAAGGAACGTGAATCAAACCTGGAATTGTACCTTGAATTCCTTTAACAACGGCCAATGCTTTAAGCTATTAAAAAAATAAATCAATCATTGCCTACAACCCTCCCTACCTCTGGGATAAGAACAATGTGAAAGACAATGGTAGGTTGCTCAAGGGGATTTTAGCATGCACAGCGGTCCTATTGTGTACTGCACTCATCCTGAATCAGTAGATATGATATGAATATTCTTGGATAAAAACATTGATATGAGATGACAAAACTAAATCCCATATAGGAAAATTTGATATGCTATTTCATGACATATCTCAACCTTGAAATGTACACTATAAATAAAATGTATAATTAATGTATCAGGAAGAGGTAAAGATGGAAGGTTGTGGAGACAATTTATCCTGTGCAAAAAGTGCATATATTTAGAATAATTTATCATAATGAAAAACATAGAACATGTATTGTTATGAAACCAGCTCACAAAAAGATAGAAAAGATAGAACAACGCCTTAGAATTCAGCCTCTTCAAGGGGGAAACCTCCTTTACATTACATAAATGAAAAATACTTTGATGATTCAAATGACAAAACGTCCTTTCTATATATAGGAGTCTACGGAGTCACAATATAACCCAGACGACCTAACAATAATAATATAAAGCCACAAAAATAACAATAGAGGGATTCTATGGGGCAGCAATAATAAAAATATGGGGACAATATGGGCACAACAATATTAATAAGGGATACAACTACAATAGTAATGGGGTAATCACTAGTATTATAGGGACCTAACATGCCCCTCTCCTTCAAAAAAGTGTTGTCCTCAATGCTTGAGTAGTTCTGGATGCTTCTGTCTAAAATTCTCATCCTCCCATTTGTAATCTTTAGCAGATAAGTTCTTCCACTTGATGAGATACTCCAAAATTGATAGATTTCGTACCTGTCGAGTTCTTGTTTCTGTGACTGCTTTCGGTTCCAATATAATTTTTCCTTCCTCGTCAAATTCTGGCAATAATGTTTGAATTGGGAGCTTGTCGCCTATAACCTTCTTTAAACATGAAACATGGAAAACTGGGTGCACTCGAGAAGTTGCAGGAAGCTCCAATTTGTATGCCATCGTACCAATCTTTTGCAACACCTTGTACGGACCATAATACTTTGGTGATAATTTATTATCCTTCTTATCTTGCTTGAGGGAAATTTGTTTATATGGTTGTAGCCGTAGGAATACCCAATCACCTACATCAAAACTTCTCTCGTTGCGATGTTGATCTACCTTTTGTTTCATTCTATTTTGTGCCAATACGAGGTTATACTTTAAGAGCTGAAGGACTTGTTGTTGATGCTCGATGTGATGTTCCACTGCTTGAACCTTAGAATTTTCTCTTAAATATGATGTGATGGATGGTGGCTGATATCCATAAAGTGCCATAAATGGGGTCATTTTTTTTTGCTGTATGGAAGGAAGTATTATACCACCATTCAGCCAAAGGCAACCATTTGACCCATTGTGTCTGTTTATCAGATACAAAGCAGCGAAGATATCCTTCCAAACATTTGTTTATTATCTCAGTTTTCCCATCAGATTGAGGATGATAAGATGAGTAATGAGCTAACTGACTACCAAGAAAAGAAAATAATTTTGTCAAAAAAATTCCAGTGAAAATGGGATCTCTGTCACTTACAATAATCTTTGGGTTTCCATGTAGCTTTTGAATTGTTTCCATAAATGCAGTAGAAATTGTACTAGCTTTAAATGAATGTGATAATGCAAAAAAGTGTGCATAATTAGTAAGTCTATCAACTACCACCATGATGACACTCTTTCCCTTAGACTTGGGTAAACCTGTGATAAAATCCATTGAAACTTCCTCCCAACATTGGCTTGGAATGGATAAAGGTTGTAATAGACCCGGTGTCTTAATTGTTTCAACTTTATTTTGCTGGCAAACTTCCGCCACAAACTGTTGAATATCTGATTTAAGGCCCTCCCAAAAAAATTCCTTCTTAACCCTGTGGTAAGTTTTTAAAAATCCCGAGTGCCCTCCTAAGGGAGAAGTGTGCAATTCCATAAGAATCTTTGTTTGAGTTGGGAATTCTTACAGAGGTATAAGCAATCTTTGTACCATAACGAATCATTTTTCCAGCTAAATGTATCAGACGTACTAGAATCTTGTTGTAACTTTCGAATAAGCGCCCACACTTCTTCATCATTCTTCCATTCGTCCCTTGCTTCGTTTATTGAATCTGGTTGGATAATAGAAATGGTGCACAACAATGCTTCCACATCCTCATCCTTTCTTGAGAGTGCATCTGCCACCACATTTTGCTTCCCTTTTTTGTAGATGATTTCAAAGTCATAACCCAACATCTTTGTGACCCACTTTTATTGTTCTTCAGAGGATAATCTTTGTTCTAAAAAGTATTTAAGGCTATCATGATCCGTTTTTACCTTGAAGTGTCTTCCCATTAGGTAGGGTCGCCATTTCTTAAGTGCATGGAGTATTGCCAACATTTCCTTCTCATAAATAGCTTTGTGTAAAAACTTTCCCTTGATGGGACAACTTTCAAAAGCAATGGGTCTTTCATCTTGCATTAGAACAGCACCAATTCCATTTCCTGAAGCATCACATTCCAAAGGTTTTTGTGAAGTCCGGTGTAGCTAAGGCTGGTGCTTGGCACATTGCCTCTTTAAGATGTTCGAAGGCCTTTGTTGCTTCTGGAGTCCATGAAAAATGCATCTTTCTTCAATAATGTTGTTAGAGGTGCTGCTATTCTCCCATAATTCTTAACAAACTTGCCATAATACCCTGTCAACCAAAGAAATCCTCGCAGATGCTTTATGGATGTGGGAATTTTCCATTCCTTAATGGCTTTAATTTTGCTAGGGTCTACCTTAACTCCTTCATGAGATACAATATGACCCAAATATTCCACCTCCTGGACTCCAAAGGAACATTTGGATCGTTTTGCATATAATTGTTTCTCCTCCAATAGTTGTAGCACCCTGTCAACATGTTCAACATGATCCTTCCAAGATTTGCTGTAGATTAGTATATCATCAAAAAATACTAACACAAATTTTCTAAGGAAGGGTTTGAAAATGAAATTCATCAAACCTTGAAATGTAGAAGGTACATTGGTAAGGCCAAAAGGCATGACCAAAAATTCATAATGACCCTCATGAGTTCTAAATGTTGTTTTTGGAATGTCATTAGTCTTCATTTTGATTTGATGATATCCTGAATGAAGATCCAACTTGGTGAAGTAAATTGATCCATGCACTTCATCCAGTAATTCATAAATGACAGGAATGGGAAACTTATCTTTAATAGTGAGCTTGTTGAGCTCCCTATAATTCGAACACATGCACCATGATCCATCCTTCTTGTGCACCAATAATACTATAGCAGAGAAAGAACTTTGACTAGGTTGAATTATACCAGCCTCTAGCATTTCTGCAACCATACGTTCAATTTCACTCTTTTGGGCATAGGGTACAACCTGATTTTTGGAGGAACACTTCCTGGAATCAGATGAATAGCATGATCATGATCAAGAATAGGTAGGAGACCTTTGGGAGTCTCAAATACCTTCGAATGATTGTCCAAGAATTTTTGGAGATATGGAGAAATAGATGATTCCGATGTGGAAACATCTAGCGAACATAATTGTGCAATTACACCTCTTTGTTCTTTTTTTAGAAGCTTTTTCATACTATTAGAGCTGATTATCTTTCTCAGTTTCCTTGCAATACCCCTTAATTCAACTTCCTTTCCCTCTGTAAAAAATTTCATGAAAAGTTCTTGAAAATTAAAAGCTATTGTACCCAAGGATTGTAGCCATTGGACTCCTAGTGCAACATCAGCGCCTCCCATTGGAATGGAAAGCATTGGGTTAGTCAATACATATTCTCCCATGGATAGCTTGATATTATGGCACTTTCCCGAGCAATTTATTGTTCCTCCATTTGCAATCATCACTTGACACTCTAGTGTTGGATATAGGAAGCAATTCAATTCTTTTGCTACCCTACAATGAATAAAATTGTGGGTGCTTCCGGAATAAATCAACACTATTACCTTTTTTTTTCTTGATTTGTCCTTCTATCTTGATAGTTTGAGGAGTGGTAATTCCTGCCAATCCATTACAAGATATGGTCGGATTTATTTCTTGTTCGTCTAGGCTTTGTTCCTGGAGTATATCTTCTTCTTTTGACCTTTCTTGCTCCTTTTCTTCTTCCTCTTCACAATCTATGTAGAATAATTTCTTCTGAGCACACTTGTGACCTTTAGTGTATTTTCTATCACAACTGTAACAAAGCCCTTTTGCTCTTTTTTCTTCCAATTGTTGTGGTGTCAACCTTATAGGTTGTGGAAGACTAGGGGCAACAACACTTCCATCTTTATAGTTGTGGGTGGTATGCTTCCTGGTTGCCATAATTTTTCTTTCCATTTTTCTTGCTAACTTGAATGCCTTCTCTAATGAATCAAGTTCCCAAAGGTGAACATCGTGTTGGATATTATCCTTTAAATTCCCTATGAACACATCAATCCTATGCTCCTCTAGAATATTTTTTACCCTTAAGTTCAATTTTTGGAACTCCTCAATGTGCTCCATTATTGAACCCTTTTGTTTGAAACTTATCAATTGGCTAAAAGAAGTGTTGCTTTTTGTATCCTCATAATGTGTTGTCAATTCTTCTGTAAAAATTGCCCAAGTGATAATTTTTTTACGAGGGAAAAGCCATAGATACCATAAAAATTGATTTGGTTCCAAATATAAAGTTGCAATACGTATCTTTTGTGCATTTTGCACATTATTGAGATTGAAAAATTGCTCCATCTCTAATATTCATGTTGTAGGATCCTTGCCATCAAACTTCCTCATATCGATTTTTGGAATATGGTGGGTCTTCGGTCCAACATTAGAGTCTATGAAATCATGATTAACATTTCTTTTGTTCTTATCATGAGTTTCCTTTACTACCCTTTCACCATTAGTATGCATTTCTTGTAGAAACTTTGTCAAATATGTCTTCAAATCTTCCATGCCTATCTTCAAATTTGTCTTCAAATCTATCTTCAAATCATCCATCTTAACTTCCATGGCATTCATCTTAACTTATACGCCTTTATTTAAACCATCCATCTTAGCTTCTACATCTTTATTTAAACCACCCATCTTAGATTCTGTTACTTTTTGTGCAAGTGACACTTGTTTCACTTGGTCTCGTAATTTTGATATATCATGTTGCATTTATTCCTCTTCTTCATGAGTCATGCTAGAGCTTTCAGGTTACTTACTAGGTGTTTTCATTTTATTTCCTCGGGACATCAATTACTGAAAATAATGCTTTACTATGCCCTTTGAATTCCTTCAAACTAATTTTTCAAACCAAGCTTATGCAAAAATTTAAAAAAAACTACACACCTTTTTTCACTTTGTAGGAGCTTGATATTGAATCTGATGTATCTCTGTAATTTCAGATCATCCAGTTCTAAAATTGCAACCTGCAGTAGCCTTCTGAGTCCTCTTTCCAATGCCACTAGTCTAACCAAATTGGATTATCCAAGGAAGAGTTATGCCAAATCTCCCACAGTGACCTGATTATAGACTAGTTCGGTAGAGCGAACTTGTACGACGTGCCACGAGTCACTGTTTCGACTTTTGGCTCTAAAAACTATATACAAGAAACTATAGTCTTTCCTCTTTTTGTACCTTCTTATGAAATTTCAATCTGATGCTAAGAGAGAAAGTTATGATGATTTTCCCTAGGTCACCTGTTTGGAATGTAATTCAGGAATTTGCAAAAATACCAACTTCCTCAGATCATATCTCTGCAAATATAGTGCGAAAAGCTCTGAAATTTAGACCCGAGGTCCAATGGGATTTCGTCTCAAATGGGTTTTTTTTTAGCTTCTGAAATGTCGTAGAAAACAAGTTATAGCGAAAATGCCACGATGACCTATTTGGAGCAGCGAAACCCTAGAATCCAAAGCTTTGATACCAAATGTTATGAAACCATCTCACAAGAAGATAGAAAAGATAGATCAATGCCTTAGAATTCAGTCTCTTCGAGGGGGAAACTCCTTTACATTACATAAATGAACAATTTTTTGATGATTCAAATGACAAAACCTCCTTTCTATATATAGGAGTCTAAGGAGTCACAATATAACCCACCCTACCTAACAATAATAATATAAAGCCACAAAAATAACAATAGAGGGCTTCTATGGGGCACAGTAATGACAATATGGGGACAATAGGGGCACAACAATATTAATAAGGGATACAACTACAATAGTAATGGGGTAATCACTAGTATTATAGGGACCTAACATGGATTTACATTTCTTGGATTTGGATAGTATTGAAGATAAGGCCACCAAGCATGCTTTGAAACATGGGGAGAGAAATGGAATGAGATATGTGTTATAAATATTACAATCATGAGAAGGAAGAGGAGTCAATTCTATGGACCTTGAGTGTAGATTTTGGAAGTAGGTACAATTACTTGAGGCCTGTGAACAACTCCAAAATATCTTAATAGACTTGTCATCAGAGGAATATGTGATGGTAGCGAGATTACCGTCTATGAGCGAAAGAAAAAGGAGAAGGAATGGAATATAATATACGTTGGTAGATTATAATCATGACAAGGTAGAGGTGTTAATTATCTAGACCTTGAGTGCAGTTGTTGGAAATGGGTATAATTTCCTAAGGCTTGTCAACAACTGCGAAAAACATTGATGGCTGTCTCAGGAATATGTGACGGTAGCAAGCTTATTGTCTTTATGTGAAATAAACAGAGTAACTAAAAATGGAATCTCTATCTTGTTCATTCAAAAATCAAAACATGGATAGCAAGATGGGAAGGTGTTAAACATTCTTCAACTGCGGGATCAAAACATGCCAGGATTAAAGCTTGAATTAGCTCTAAGAATGAGAAAACATATTGTGTTTGTCAGACTCTTTTGTTGGTGATTTTTGATAAAATTGTTGTTTACTGAAGATCATTATTTTCTCATACCAGTGCTAGATATAGCTAAAGAAATTCTAATTAAATAATAAAGTATCCTATGCTTGTCACTTCAATCATTTTGTTTTTATGTATAAGCATCCTTGATGATATGAAACATGCAAATCAACCAGAATAATTTGGAATCGTGAATGGAATCAGCCACTTTAGGAAGTTAGTAAATTAGTTTTATGGTCGATTTAACAATTCATATAGTTGTGGAAACAAACTTTGATACTACATACCATCTAACATCTCAATACCTTTGTAAAATTTGTGCAAGAATTGTATTCACATCAGATCTATAATACCTATATGAAAATTATTACTTTCTTTATTGTAGTGTAGCTTGTGTTTTATTGTTGTTTTGTTTGAAATCTAAATGATCATGATATAGTTATTATTCCAAATAATATGTCTTGTTTGAAGGGATGACAATTTCTAGTATCAAGTTGACATGTTAGAGTCAATTTCTCTGAGGTATATATATATATAGATAGAGGCTCATCTATAAATTATAATTCCCTCCAAACTAAGGTTAAGCCTTTTTCAAACCCTTTTATTTCTGGTATCAAGTTGACATGTTAGAGTCAATTTCTCTGAGGTAGCCAAGATAAAGTTTAGCTTTTTCATATGTGGCACTTAATAACATTGTATTGTTCCAGGTAGAGGATATTTTATTGAACCACCAGGGGATTCTGGCTGTTGTGGTTGTTGGAATCCCCGATTCTAGACTAAATGAACTTGTTGTTGCAAGTATCCATCTACCTAATAGTTGGCAATGGAAAGACGAGAACTGGCAATGCAGAGTCAAACAAACAAAATATTGTCACAAAGGTTTATACAACTATATAGCAAGTAGAAAGGATTATCTGGGTATGCCTTTGCAATCATCCTTGACAAAACATATATTTATAAGTGATTTTCTCTGGTATGAAGAGAATTTTTAAATTTTCCATCTCAAATATGGGGTGTCTTTCAAAGGCTCTCAATCGTTTAATGCTTAATAGACCTAAAATACCTTGAATTCATTGTTATTCTTGGAGTCTTAATCCTTATTAATGATTGCTCGGCCAACCTCCATAAATAGTATATCCTGACCTCATTAAATATGGAGTTCAGCTCTTTAAAAGTAGGCTTCTTTACTATTTTGTTTCCATGTCATATAGTTGGTTGTTCCCCAAATGTTCTGTAGCAATAAATCATGGTGACGGTGAAACAACTACAACATCATCATATGTTGGAGTTTTTCCTTTCATACTATACCTATTTTACTGGGATGAGCATATATTTTGGATAGGTGTTGCACCACCACAATTAAAGAAGAAGCATCCTATCCCAGATAACAATGGAGAGTATTATGGAAAGTACAAATCCCCTTTGGACTCAATCCATATGGAAATGGTTGCTGAAATAAAAGAGTGTAGCTTACATTGCAGAAAGAATTTGTTTTGAGGATGGAGTTGAAAATGTTGTGAATATTCTTGTAAATAAGATCTATATTTCATCAAATAGGATGTTCTGAAAATTCAAGGCTAGGAATTAAAGTCATACCAAGTATGTTGGGGAGATTTTGTCTCGGTCTCATACTCCAGATATTTTCTAGGATCTCAGCATCATGCAGGGGCATGATGTTGCCTTCTGTAGCCACTGTAGTGCACAATATTCCACAAGAAATATTTTCTAATGAGGGCTATATTATGGTGAAAGATATTAAGGAGTTTCTTGAAGCCTATGATGACCAAAGTTTGATAGTTTTAGGGTTACCCTTTTTTTATGTAAGGAGGCTTATCTTGGATGTTGTAATGAAGGTTTCCAGTTGCATAGTCTATTATAATAGTAAATACATTAGTGAGTAGACAAGGATGGGCCTTTAACAAAAAATTTGAAAGGAGACTTGCCTAGATGGACTTTGTAGCTCAGATTGCATCCACCAATGTTGATACCTAAATACAACATTCGTTCCATTTCCAGATTTAAATGGTTGATGGTCATGCATTCCAGTTTGATTTTATAGTTTTTCAGATTGTGGTAATTTTGCAGATAAGGTAAGACGAGATATGTGATGGTTGGTGGCAGCGTTGCAAAGAACCAAATAACATGATACAAGTGCATGTTTTCTACCTTAAACAATAAATAACAATAAACATGGCAGAAAAAACATGAGATAGTTAATAAATAAAGAGTAATCAAATTTTGAGTGAGCATGATTGCATCAACTGAGACAACGGGATTTGGGTTATGTGTGTGTGTTGTCAATGTCCAAAACCTTTATGCCCCCTTTGTGGCATACCAATGCAAATATTTCTACCTAAATTTCTACTTACAGGTTCACTATTGTAGACATGATAAGTTTTGATAGATGGCATTGATGATTGTATCACAAGTGAAAAGTCAACATAGGAAATTAGGATCAATGAGTTGTGTAATGTTGGCAAAAATAAATTGGATTCTTTTAGGTCTATGCATTTCTGTCACAGTAGGATTCAGGGTTACCACCTCAATTGGGAATGATTATGGCATTGTTTCTATCACTATTATGTTGGGAAAACATGCCTTATGTCACTCGTTATACTCATTGTATGGAAAAAAAAATCCTATGGGATATTAGTTTTATTCTCTTCTTTCGATGGATTGAAGGATCCTAGCTCTCACCCTTTATTATGAAATTTCCAAAAAGAGTTGGGCTCCTCTTGCTTTGTCAGCGATAATTATGGTTATCATGTGGAGAATCTGATAGAGAGAATTTTTTGAGGCACCAATGTTAAGGGTTTTTTTCCAACTATCAAGGCAGAAGGAAAAAAATCAAATGCTAGCTACTATAGAATCTTTTGTTCGTTCATTTTTGTTTTACTTTATCTTAGTTTTATAAATCCTTACATATTATAAATTTGTAGGTGGATTCGGAAGAATACCAGGTATTTACTATAACGAAGGTTTAGGAATACCTAGAATAAGTAAACAATATGCATGGTGATCTATTGTTGAAATGTGAATGCAATTGTACATATATAAACCAATCAATATTATGTTATAGTGTAAATAATCAATTGTACACATGGTTTTATCACTCTCACCATCTAGGTTTGATTCCACCACCATGGATCACTATGGCATGTGGATAATAAACTTTTTGAACTCAATACATCACCTTAGGGTATTATGGTGCTTTATGATGATAAAAATGGCATGAAAGTGATCCCATTATAGAAAATTTAAATGAAAAATCCAATCACATATGCTTTACTTACTTTTCCATAATTTCATATGGATAATATAAAAGTTGCATACTTGATTGGTATAGAAAAATTAACTTTCAACCCCCGATGTCACTATGGAATCATGTCCATAAATTTTCTAGGTGTGAAATATATCACTAAGCACACGTCTATGGAGATCTTGGAAGTCAGAGAATTTGGAAGGACTTCAAATAAGGAATGAAGTGCTTGACCAAAAGGAAAGAAGTGGTGTTCATTCTAAGTTATCTATATTTCTAGTTATTGATGTGAGGAGTGAGTTGGCTAAAGGACATATCCAAATGCCCAAAAGAACAAATTTTATTTAGGTTATTACCTTCATACTTCAAGTCATTATTCTTCAAGAGATAACATCTAGCCAATGTTCTATTTATGCTTAGCGGTTACAGTAATCCAAGTTACAACTTGTTGCTCATATGGGATCAAACATAGGTGCAGGATGAAAGCCTGCAAGCATTTTGGCCATGATGGTGTTCGATGAGCCTTAATTTCTTGTCACCATTTTTGTTTGATAGGGTTTTTAGTTATGAAATGTATAAATTTTTCAAAATATGAGAATGCAAAAGGGGGCATTGCAGACTAGAACAACATGAAACCTTTGATACACTATCATCATGAAAGAAGCTAGAATTTCCTTTTTAGGGTTTACAAAAAAGTCAAGCATGCATGTAGCATATCACACTTGTCTGCAATACTAATGTTATGTAGCTCATTAGAGGGATTTTGTGCAGCTACACTTCACATACCCTCCATAAGGTATTGATGAGTCAATTTTGTAAATTGAATTGCCAAAATGCTTTACAATTCCTCAACATAACGTTTTGTAGCCCAACTATACACACACACACACATGTGCGTGTGTGTATGTATATACATATACATATACATATATCTCTATACATACATACATACATACATACATACATACATACATACATACATACATACATACATACATACATAATACATATATATATATATATACATATATATATATATATAATTATATATATATATATATATATATATATATATATATATATATATAGATATAGATATAGATATAGATATAGATATATGATTCAAACTTGATAATTGTAATTATTTCGATGTGACATTAGTACCTCCAACCACACTTATGTTCAACCCCTTATGTGTTGAAGGCATAAAAAATGAGTATTGATTAGTTGTGTTGAATTTTTTTTGTTGTCAACAAAACAATCCATGGATAGCTTGAAGAGGATCTGCTTAATTCAAAAGTGTTTGGGGTTGGGGTTTCTTCTTAATTCAAAAGTGAGTATGGCGCATGTTGGTAGGATTCTTGTTCTTGAATTCAACTTGGGCCAATTATTTTATAGCCGATTTTTCCAATGATTCTTTCCCAACCATTTTTTAAACCAACAATCTTTAAATGGCTTCTGTTTTTTCTGTTAAGTGTTATTATAATAGTGATATCATGATTGACTACGCATTTTATTTATCAATGTTGAACCAAATTTTTCCCCCTTGCACATAAACAAGATAATTACGCACCCTAATGTCATCATTTGTGGTTGTATATCATACCACTAGGCAAAATTTGCTTTGTTAAAAGTGAAATTTGGGCGTCTTTGTGGGCCCATTGTGGCTCATATTAAACAACCCATTAATTTTAATGGCCTATCAATTTAGGTATTATAAACTACCTAGAATAATGAAACAAAACCATAATTCCGGTCAGAATGAAAGGGATATGACACGCATCACATCCATTACATTTATCAAGCTTCCAAACCTATTTAGAGGAAGTAATATCAATTGTTATATCCAAACTCTAGAGTATATATTTAACATAGGGATTTGGACAATGTATTAGACTTTATAACTGACCATAGCTACTTGGGACAATGTGTAGATACATGGATTTTTGGTTGCCAATGTTTCTTTCCCTGTTGTTGCTCATGCTTACCTTGTGTGTAAAGACATTTAAGGGTAGGATCCTTTCCAACGATGAAATTTTTGGTTCTCTTTTTTTCATTGAAATCGTATTTCTTGAAATCGTCTTATGAGATCTTGAAATATTGTGGTGAGCTTAATAATATCTTGAAACCTTGTCGTGAGCAAGAGAAGAGGCTCCCAAAATCACAATGGAAGACTCTATGGGCGTCAACTATGGGAAGATGGTGAACAATCTCCCTCCACCATCCGCGATGACAGGCGTTTCCATTGTTACAAGAACTCAATACTGAATTGTAATAAACTTTTCCATTTTTTTTTAAAGAACTCATTCCAAATTATAGATTAAGTAAAATTCTCCAAATACAAATCGTGCACACCATACACAAATCTAGAAAAAAAAATAAAACTATGTAATTGGATGCAATTTTTCTTCTTGAACAAAATGCATGCAGCTTGTTCTTAACCTCATGCCAATTATAACCTGGAGGCTTTTGCAATGCCAAATCTTCCATTATTTTTCTCACTTTTGAAACATCATCCCATCTACCCACTGAAACATAGATTTTTGTCATCAACACATAATTTTTTTCATTCTCAGGTTCCAATCCATAAAGTTGTTCTACAACATATTCTCTTACTTATATATTGGAATGGATTTTGGATTCACTAAGCAAGGCACCTGACAAACAAGCATTAGGTTGAAGTTGGAATACCAATCTTCTATTCAAGACACTAGGATTTCCATGATCTATCAATATAAATTAATAGATCGCGAATCATAAATGGAAAACATGAAGTTGCTTTTACTTTCAGATAAAAAACCTTGAAAATATTTTAGATGCAAATAGGTTTGTGGATGACAATGGGCAGTTTGAACGGGAAGGTAGAACTTGGCCTTTTGTGTCCACACTTCTAGGTTTACTTTCTTTTCTCTAAGGAAATCCTCACATATGAAATTCATACATGTACTCAAATGCAACCTCACACAGCCAAAATAAGGATTATACAATCTCAATTGAACAAGTATGATGAGCATATGACACAAAATTTAATTGTGAAGGCAGGGCTCTAATATTACAGGAATTTAGTAGTGTATACATGCATATTGTGCAAAATTAAATAGAATTCATGAATTTTTTAAGAAGTTTGTACACATCAAAGAATAAGAATGATTTAGGTGGAGTATTGCATACTAAAATGGGAATGTGGAGCCGCATATAGAAAAGGTAAGTGAGAAACTTCCTATCACAGCCTCTATACGAGATTTGGCTCACAATTAGTTGTTGTCCCACACATCAGATGGCCCCAATGAAGAATATAGAAGATGGGTACAATCTTAGACAGATGTTTGCATGTGGAGCCACATATAGAAAAGGTAACTGAGAAACTACCTATCATAGCCTTTGTATGCCATTTGGCTCCCAATTAGTCATTGTCCCATACATCACATGGCCCCAATGAAGAATATAGAAGATAGGTATAGCCTTAGACAGATGTTTGCAGCACTTTTAGAACCACACAATTAGCCTATCTAACCAATTTTGTAGACATTATGAAGATCATGGATAATCCAACGATGGGAACTGAACCACTTGAGAGTTAACTTGGACTATTTGGCCTAGGTTTCTTGCCTCACCTAGCACATGATGCAAACCTGAAGTAATGACCTTCCTTATTCAAGCTAAGGCACAAAAATATGATGTATATAATTGTGGCCACTCTTAGCAACAAGTTGAGCTTCTGATGAAACTACAGAGTAGAGGATCAGAGCGCTTATGAAAGCCTCACTTTAGATTAGGATCCATATTTTCATGTTCATGGCCAACTTTTGGTGGATACTATTGGAGGATCAACTTGTAGATGCATATTTGACTTAGTCAAATTAGGCGTAGGGCTAATTTGATTCATAAATGCAATTGCTTGCAATAATTATGTGGGTTTGAATATAGTGCATTTGAAAGGCACCCCTTTGCATTGTGATATTACATGTGGAACCTTACAGTTATAGTAAGATTTCACGAAATTCAACCAAGATGCCTAGCTTCAGAGAACCAAATGGTCAATATGCTAACCATAGATGTATTCAAATGCAACCACACACAACTGAAATATGGCTTTTAAAAACTTAGGGGAATAAGAATGATGAGAAAATGACAGAGAAAATAATTGTGAAGGTAAGGCTCTAATATCACAAGAGTTTGGTAGTATATACATGCATATTATGCAGAATAAAATGATTTAGGTGGAAGATTGCATAAAGTCGAGCCACATAGAAAAAGGGTTAACTAACAATTTGCCTAGAATACTCTTTGTACGAGATTTAGCTCCAAGGTGATGGTGTTGGAACTTGGAACCCTTAGTGTTTTTATGAAACTTTGCACCATTAGGAGACATTCTAGAGGAAAAATGAAATGAATTATACTAACAACTTATAACCTAACATGGAAATTTCAAACCTAGATAGCAAGGCCGACCTACATTATTAAGGTTAAAAGAGCAATAAGAGCAAGTAAGCTAGATCCACCAAGCCATAATTGGAGTTGTGTTGTGTACATGGCACAAGTGTTTCAAAGAAATCAGAATACGGTATTCAAACCCTAATATGAAAGTGCTATGAAAGCACTAATAGATTTTAGGTAGGTCATTGCCTTTGTGCCTAGAATAGATTTGACTATAATTGTCTTGACTACTGGATTTTGTTCCTGCTACAAGTCATTTGATATAATTTTCCTACTGAGATGGTGAGTTTTGTTTCCCAAACACCAAGAACCCAAGAGTGCATACCTATGCATGCATCATAATAATCTTTAGAGTGAATGTTTTTCATCAGCGGGGTTGGACAAGGATGATGGAGAATAAATCTTTCCATGTGTGGGAAAAAAATGTGGCAAATATCTTCCCTGATAAAAAAGAAAAACAATGGTTGGTACTACTCAAACATAGAAAATAGGATAAAAAGATAGAGATAAATTTTCTCTACAGTTTGGTTTGTCCATATGGGAACTATGTTTTAACCCAAATTGTAAAATACATTTATAGATCAGAAACCCAACCAGTAACCATCAAAAGTAGTTTTATTCTTATTCTCCAAAACAGAGACATCTTATTCTTGGAATATAGTGCATTATAAAATTTTCCCTTTTTTTGAATTCCCATATTTAAAATGGAAACTGCAAATTTATAGATCAGAAACCCAACCAGTAACCATCAAAAGTAGTTTTATTCTTATTCTCCAAAACAGAGACATCTTGTTCTTGGAATATAGTGCATTATAAAATTTTCCCTTTTTTTGAATTCCCAGATTTAAAATGGAAATTGCAAACACCCATTTCAAATGGAAATAAGAAATAGGAAATACCAATATTTCAAATGGAAGGATCAAACGCCAATCAAGAAAACTAGGGATGTCAAATAGATACAACAACCATGCAACACGCAAATTTCCCAGGAGAATGAAAAACATTAGACAAAGTAGATTGGAAGAATGGGAAGCATGGGATAATATGTGGTTTGGAAGTTTGAGAATTATCCTTGAAATACTCCATAAATAATATCACTATTCACATATTAATTTGTAATCAACACTACATGACATTTACATGATGAAGAATGTTAATGCTTTGAGGTTGTATGGATCAATTGATGCTACCTTGCAACATTAGAACAAAACATTTTTGTTTTTCATCATTAGAATAAACCACTTGGAACATACAGAATGATTTTAGGATTGGTATGTGCTAGTTTATCAGATTTTCTACTCATAAAATTCATTTTGCACTTCCCATTCCCTCGATTATTTGTTACTACATATTACTATCGATTGTGTTCTTTGGTTTAATTTAAATTATTGAATAATAATTCTCTAGGTTGATAAAGATAAATTTTAATAGGGGGAAATAGAGTTTCCTACTTTTATTATTAAATCTATAGTGATTTGTGTAAGACTGTAAAGGAATTTGAAATATGTAAATGAGCCAGTTATAAAATTTAGTTGTTAATTGTGTTCATGTCGATATAAAGTGTTTCAAAACAAATTAGAATATAGTATTCAAACCCTAATATCAAAGTGGTATGAAAGTACTAATAGAGTTTTGGGAGGTATATCCCCAAGGGATAGCTTAGTTGGTCGAGTACCCATTGTTAAGTACCTCATTGTTGGGAGGTCACAGGGTCAAATCTCCTTGACGCCCTTGGGGCTAGGCCCTGCTTGTTTGGACGATGGGTAGATCCCTTCGGGTTGATATGTATGGATTTTACTGTGGATGTATCGGCCACCCAATGTTCATGAACCACCCTTTAAAAAATTGGGGAGGTCATTGCCTTCATGCCTAGAATATATTTGACTGTAATTGTCTTGACTGCTAGATTTTGTTCCTACTACAAGTAATTTTATCTAATTTTTCCTGTTGAGATGGTGAGTTGTGTTTCCCAAACACCAAGAACCAAATTCCCATTATCTTTTGAAGGACCCAAGAGTGCATACCTATGCATGCATCATAATAAGCCTTAGAATGAATGTTTTTCATCAGCAAGGTTGGACAAGGATGACAGAGAAGAAATTTTTCCATGTGTGGGAAAAAATATGGCAGATCTCTTCCCTGCAAAAAACAACAACAACAACAATGGTGTATATTACTCAAACATAGAAAATAGGATAAAAAGATAGAGACTAATTTTCTCTACAATTTGGTTTGTTCATATGGGAACCATGTTTTAACCCAAATTGTAAAAGTAAATTTATAGATCAGAAACCCAACCAGTAACCATCAAAAGTAGTTTTATTCTTATTCTCCAAAACAAGGACATCTTATTCTTGGAATACAGGGCATTATAAAATTTTACTTTTTTTGAATTCCCAGATTTAAAATGGAAACTTCAAACATCCATTTCAAATTGAAATAAGAAATAGGAAATACCAGTATTTCAAATGGAAGGAGAAAACACCAATCATGAAACCTAGGAATGTCAAATAGATACAACAACCATACAATGCAAAAATTTCCCATGAGAATGAAAAACATTAGAAAAATTAGATTGGAAGAATGGGAAGCATGGGATAATATGTGGTTTGGGAGATTGAGAATGATACTTGTCAAAAATACTCCATAAATAATGTCACTATTCACATCTTAATTTTAATCAACATTGCATGATATTTACTTGATGAAGAATGTTAATGCTTTGACTTGTATGGATCAATTGATGCTACGTTATAACATTAGAACAAAACATTTTTGTTTTTCATCATTAGAATAAACCACTTGGAACATACAGAATGATGTCTTTTGGGATTGGCATGTGCTAGTTTGTCGGATTTTCTACTCATAAAATTCATTTTGCACTGCACGTTCCCTCAATTTTTTGTTACTAAATTTTACTGTCAATTATGTTCTTTCATTTAATTTAAATTACTAAATAAGAATGATCTAGGTTGATAAAGCTAAATGTTAATAGGGGGACACAGAGTTGCATACTTTTAGAATTAAATCTTTAGTGATTTGTGTAAGATTATAAAGGATTTCGAAATATGTAAATGAGCTAGTCAGAAAATCTAGTTGTTTATAGTGTTCAGACTGATAAAAAATGTTTGGGATACATACAAGCAAGCAATTCATATCATGTTGGGTTATTGAGGTGTGACTCACGGTATTCCAATAAGAATGGATCAAGGAAATACTCTCGTTCAAGTATAGTTACAATATGGAAAGTCTTGTCTAACTCAGAAAGGAAGTCTGGTCTTAAATCTCTCTTAATTTCACTATTAACGATCAACATACAAATATAGGTCTATTTCTCATTTTAAGTTATCTATACTTCTAGTTATTGATGTGAGGAGTGAGTTGACTAAAGGAGATATCCAAATGCCCAAAAGGACAAATTTTATTTAGGTTACTACCTTCCTACTTCAGGTCATTGTTCTTTAAGAGATAAGATCCAACCAAAGTTCTATTTTTGCTTGGCAGGTTATATTAATCCATGTTTTGTACAAGTTCTTGCTCATATGGGATTAAACACAGGTGCAGGATGAAATACTGCAAGCATTTTGGCCATGAGGGTGTTGGGTGAGCCTTATTTTCTTATCACCATTGTTGTTTCACAGGGTTTTCAGTTATAAAAATGTATAAGTTTTTCAAAATATGAGAATGCAAAAGGGGACATCGCATACTAGAACAACATGAAACCTTTTATACTTTGTCATCATAAAAGAAGTTGAATTTCCTTTATAGGGTTTACAAAAGATTCAAGCATGCATGTAGTATATCAGGCTTGTCTGCAATGTTAATGTTATGTACCTCATTATAGGGATTTCATGCTTCTACACTTCGCATACCCTCCATAAGGTATTGATGATTCGAGTTTGTAGATTGAATTACCAAAATGATTTACAGTTCCTCAACGTAATGTTTTGTAGCATAACTCAATATGTAGTCAAGTCCAAAGCTTCATACACACACACACACACACACACACATATATATATATATATATGATTCAAAATTTGATAACTATATTTATTCAATGTGACATTAGTACCTTCCAACCACACTTGTGTTCAACCCTTGAGCATTGATGGCATAAAAAACCAATATTGATTAGTTGTGTTGAATTTATATTAATGTCAAGAAAACAATCCATGGATAGCTTGAAGAGTATCTTCTTTATTTAAAAGCATTGGGGATTGGGGTATGTGCTTAATTCAAAAGTGAGTGTGGTGCATGTTGGCAAGATTCTTGTTCTTGAATTCAACTTGGGCCAATTAGTCTATAACCGATTTTTCTAATGATTCTTTCCAACCCATTTTTTAAAATCAACAATCTTTAAATGGCTTCTGTTTTTTTCTGTTAAGTGTTATTGTAATAGTGATATCGCTATTGAATGCGCATTTTATTTATCAATGTCGAACCAAAGTTTTCCCCCGTGCACATAATAAGATAACTACGCACCCTAATGTCATCATTTATGGTTGTATATCATACCACTAGGCAAAATTTGTTTTATTAAAAGCGACATTTGGGCATATTTGTGGGCCTATTATGGCTCATATTGAACAACCCACTACTTTCAATGGCCCATCTCTTTAGGTATTATCAACTGCATAGAATAATGAAATGAAACCATAATTCTAGTTTGCCTGGAAGGGATATGACACACATCACATCCATTATATTTCTCGAGCTGTCAAACCTATTTAGAGGAATTAATATCAATTGTTATATCCAAACTCCAAAGTATATATTTAGCATAGGGATTTGGACAGTGTATTGGACTTTAGAACTGACCAGAGCTACTTGAGACAATGTGTAGATACGCGGCTTTTCGGTTGCCAATATTTCTTTCCCTATTGTTGCTTTTGCTTGCCTTGTGTGTAAAGACATTTAAGGGTAGGATCCTTTCCAATGTTGAAATTTTTGGTTCTCTTTTTTATTGAAATCATATTTCTTGAAATCGTCTTACGAGAGCTTGAAAGATTGTGGTGATCTTAATAATTTCTTGAAATATTGTGGTGAGCAGGAGAAGAGTTTCCCAAAATCACAATGGAAAACTATGTGGGTGACAACTATGGGCAGATGGCGAAAAATCTCCTTGAATCATCCATGGTTGCGGGCATTTCCAATGTTACAAGAACTCAGTACTGAATTGCAATAAGCTTTTCCATATTTTTTTAAAGACCTCACTACAAATTATACATAAACTAAAAATCTCCAAATACAAATGGATGCACATTGTACACAAATTTGGTAAAAAATAAAACTATGTAATTGTGTGAAATTTTTCTCCTTGAACAAATGCATGTGGCTTGTTCTTAACCCCAAGCCAACTATATCCTAGAGGCTTTTGCAATGCCAAATATTCCATTATTTTTCTCACTTTTGAAACATCTTCCCATCTACGCACTACAGCATAGATCTTTGTCATCAACACATAATTATTTGCATTCTAAGCTTCCAATCCATAAAGTTGTTCTGCAACATATTCTCCTACTTGTATATTGGAATGGATTTTGGATTCACTAAGCAAGGCATCCCATAAACAAGCATTAGTTTGAATTTGGAATACAAATCTTCTCTCTAAGCCACTAGGATTTCCAGTATCTATCAATATAAATTAATAAACAACAGGTGATAAGTGGCAGACATGAAGTTGCCTTTACTTTCAGAGAATAAATATTGAAAATATTTTATATGAAAATAGGTCTATGGATGATAATGGGCAGTTTGAACAAGCAAGTAGAACTAGGTATTTTTCCTCCACACTTCTAGGTTTACTTCCTTTTCTCTAAGGAAATCCTCATATATGTCAGTCATACATGTACTCAAATGCAACCTCACACGGCGAAAATAAGGCTTCTACAATCTCAACCGAACAATTATGATGAGCATAAGCACATAATTTAATTGTGAAGGTGGGGCTCTAATATTATAGGAGTATAGTAGTATATACGTGCATATTATGCAATATTCAATGGAATTCAAGAAGTTTTTAAGAAGTTTGTACACATCAAAGAAGTAGAATGATTTAGGTGGAGTATTGTGTAGTAAAATGGGAATATAGAGCCACATATAGAAAAGGTAACTGAGAAAGTGCCTATCATAGCCTATGTACTATATTTGGTTCATAATTAGTCATTGTCCCACACATCAGATGGTCCCAATGAAGAATATAGAAGATAGGTACAGCCTTAGAGAGATGTTTGCATGTGGAGCTACATATAGAAAAGGTAACTGATAAAATGCCTATCATAGTCTCTGTATGAGATTTGGCTACCAATTAGTCATTGTGCCACACATAAGATGGCCCCAATGAAGAATATATAAGATAGGTACAGTCTTAGACATATGTTTGCAACACTTTTAGAACCACATAATTAGCATATCTAACCAATTTTGTAGACATTATGAAGATGGTGGATAATCCAATGATGAGAACTGAACCACTTGAGAGTTAACTCCAACTATTTGGCCTAGGTTTCTTGCCTCGGCTGGCACATGAGGCAAATCTAAACTAATTATCTTCCTTATTCAAGCTAAGGCACAAAAATATGGTGTATATAATTTCAACCGCTCTTAGCAATAGGTAGAGCTTCTGATGAAATTATAGAGCAGAGCATTAGAGCTCTTATGAAAGCCTCACTTTAGATTGGAGATCTAGTTTTACATATTCATGGCCAAATTTTGGTGGATACTATTGGAGGATCGACTTGTAGATGCATATTTGACTTGGTAGAATCATGCCTAGGGCTGACTTGATTCATAAATCCAATTGTTTGTGCTAATTATGTGGGTTTTAATATAGTGCATTTGACAGACACCCCTTTATATTGTGATATTACATGTGCAACCTTACAATTACAATAAAAATTCACCATATTCAACCAAGATTCCCAGCTTCAAACAAACATATGGTCAATATGCCAACCATAGATGTATTCAAATGCAACCTCACACAACTGAAATAAGGCTTTTAAAAACTTAGGGAAACAAGAATGATGAGAAAATGACAGAAAATTTAATTGTGAAGGTAGGGCTATATTATCACAAGAGTTTGATAATATATACATGCATAGTATGCATAATAAAATGATTTAGGTGGAGGATCACAATAAAATGTGATTGCAAAGCCACATAGAAAAAGGGTTAACTAAGAATTTGACTAGAATACCCTCTGTATGAAATTCCAAGGCGATGGTGTTGGAACTTGGGAGCCTTAGTGTTTTTATGAAAACTTTCCCCATTAGGAGACATTCTAGAGGAAAAATGAAATGAATTATAGTAATGACTTATAACCTAACATGGCAATGCCAAAACTAGATACTAAGGCCAACCTACATTATTAAGGTTAAAAGAGAAATAAGTGTTGTGAAAAATGCTAAGAGGGGGGGGATTGAATCAGTATTTTAACTTTCACAATTATGATTTTCTTTTTCAAATAGTATACGTTATTTTACTGAAACCAACCAGCGTATGTCCGCGACTATAAAGAATTAAACCAGTGTGTATGTAATAAACAGCTAATTCACTGTCTTAAATCAGAGTGTGATGCATTAAGTAGTAAATAGATGCAGTAAGAATAGAATAAATCAACACACATAAGAAACACACATGAACACCCAAATTTTTCAGGTGGAAACCCGATATGGGAAAAAAACCACTGTTGTTGTCATCTCAATCTTCAATCTTCTTATAATAAAAAGTGTTTACAAATTTTGTATTGGTGCAGACTTTTCCAATACGCATGCATCTATCTGCTGAAGGGTGCAACCTTCACTCATTTTCCAACTTCCACTGAAAGGGAGCTCCAACCCCCTAACTCTTGTATTGGCTAATATGTTTACCAGTATGTAGGCGTCAGCCTACAGAAGGCTACTACCTTCACTTTTCCTCCAGGGACCACGTTTCATAAATTTTCAGACTGGATGATCCTGGTACACATCAACACAATATGAAGGCCACGTTTCATCAAATTTTCATATTAGACCCATCAGAAAACATTAAAGCTCAAAATCAATCACCACTGCAATAACTGCATCTACCAACATTCAGTGAATCTGATCAGTCAAATCATTGTCACCAGAACTCAAAGCTGAACCCAGAATAATGCATTAACAACCAGAACCAACTACAACCTCAAAATTCATATGTCAAAATGTATACGCTACTTCAATGAAACCAACCTGCATGTATATGCTACTTCCTTTAACCCAACCTACGTATACCTCTAAAAATACTGAATCATAAAACATCTGAACCAAAAATTGTATCAAGCAGCAACATTCTGAAGATCTACCGTCAAATTACAGAGTTCTAAAAAGACAGTAGCAAATATCACCCTTCTTACTTAATCAATCAATCAATTAGACTCAATCTCCTTATACAGTCAGTTCTACTTTCAGATCTAATGAAGACATCATTAACAGACAGTAGTAAAACAGTAGCACTAATCGGATAGATCAGTCATCTCTGAACAACAGGATTTTCTTCTGCATACCTGATCTAGGTGGATGTTGGTGGCCACCCACCTATCCCTCTTGGACCCCCACAACTGTCTCTTTCAATTTTTCAGTTTCCTTAATTGTAGCACAATTTACTGTTTTTGGCAGTTTTTCGGGTCTCGAACTTCTGGAGCCATTTTGAGGCCCTAAACGACGTTTTTTTAGGAAAACAGGGAACAAAATGGGTTGTATAATGGTGTTTCTCACTTAAAAATTGTATTCCTTGAATAGATCTTTCTAACGAGGTATTGTGCGCATCAAACAGAGATCGTATGCCAAAGTTACAACCCCATGAATTTGATGTACCAATTTACCAAAATGGGGACCATAGGTTGGTGCTTCATCTCCTAGGGTTAGGTTTTTGGATGTTTAGCGTTTTCCATTGTTTTTCAACAATAAATAGGCCTTCGAGCCTCATTGTAACACAGTTCATAGGCATGTAGCCACCACATCTCTTCTCAGAGATAAACTACCATCGCTCGAGCTAGTTTATTTCCATTTCTGTTTGTAAGCATATTTCAGTATTTTACATTAATGAAATGAAGTATTATTTCTATTTTATCTCTATATTATGGTTATCTTTGTACTTTAATGCATTCCTGTTTAAATCTGGAGCAATACGCTACTTGGAAATGTCGAACCAGCATGTATACGCACCTTCACCAAGGCGAACCAGCATATATATCTGCAAATAATAACTTATAACTTGGCATCTATTCCAGACTTCAAACATACCCAAATCATAACATCTAAAGGATAAAACATGCGTTAGCATTCAGATCTAGCCCATCCATTATCAGATCTTACAATGATAAGTCATTTCAGGTCTCATGATCTTGATCCAACATTGTATCCAATGGTGCGCAAGATATTTCAGATCATATCATAACCATAGCCTTTACAACATAAGATATACTTCAGATAGATGTATTCATGTAAAACCCTTTTTCTTGCACACTTATGCCTTTGATCTTCTCCTCCTTATATAGTTTTAGCCTTTCTCAATACCTTGGACCAAAACAACACTTAGAACCATGGTATTCTTGAACGGGATCAAATAATCATTACTCCACTCAATATTGTGGGTTAATACCATGGTATTGACCCTTGATATTCTTTAACCTTAATTTTCCATCCCATACACGCTTTTCTTTATGTGAGAGTGTGTGCATACGTATATGCTCTTTTTGTTCTATGAACCCGCTTGTATACGCTACTTGGACTAGATGAACCCATGTATACAACTAATACAACTTAAATCATTGTTTTTCTTCAATTGCCTGATCTGTAATCCTTTGTCCCATCATCCTGTTCTTTTGTGCCATTACCATGTTACCTCTTAATAGACCTATTACAATGAGGGTTTCCCTTTCTCAATTCTAAACTAACTTGTGAGTGGGTTTCAATCAAGGACAACACATGTAGCATAATGCCAACAATCTCCCCCTTTGGACTTAATGGCAACCATGTTGTTATTGATCACTTCAAGTTGTATAACATGTTAGATATATCAAGCAACATTAAGATACTCTCCCCCTTTGACATCAAGGGCAAAGGGAAAACCAAGATATTCTCCCCCTTAGTACATGTTGAGATGCACTATACTGTCCATGCTCCCCCTGAGCACATGCAGAGTCTACAGAAATATTTTTCAAAAGAATAAAATGACTCTATAACTCAACTATGTGAGTATGAATTTCCTATCACCAATGACTCATACATACATCCATTACCCAAACAAGTGGGGATATATAAAATTTTCATATATGACTTGAAAATTTTCAATTATTACATCATCATTCTCATGTATAGTGGGGGTACAAATTACATCATATGTCCAAAAGGACTCATTCATAATAGACTATGACAGAAAGAGACATATTATTACACCATAGGTCTTTACATGACCTTTACACAAATGATATGGATATCTGAGACCATAGCTAAATTTAGCAACCATGATGCCAACAATGCATAATGTTCGTGAAGGCTAATGCTCCCCCTAAACCTGTGCTACTTGTGCATTGTCAATAATTCCTTCTTCAAGGCATCTTCATCAATCGAATAAATAGTAATGAACAAAGCATATCAGCAGACTGTAACCATCAATATCAGACTGAACACCCATGTCAGAAACTGATTTTGAGTCTGACCCATTATTTTTCTATCATAAAAACACATACGCCACTACAGCCACAGAAAATCGCGTATATGTGTGACTCTGCTTCATGAAACTTGCATATATGAAACATTCCTCTGAAACTGGTTTTAATAGCATGATGAGGCAGAAACAACTCCCAACTTTTGTTTGATATATTCAAATGCTTCTCTGGGACGCAGTTTGGTAAATATATCAACAAACTGTTCTTTGGAGGGAACATACTCCAATTTAACCTTTTGTTCAAGCACTTGTTCTTGTAGAAAGTAGTACTTAATGGGTATGTGCTTGGTCTTAGAGTGCATGAAAAGATTTTTCGAAATACTAATAGCACTTTTATTATCACATAGAATGGAGATGGGTGGAGAACATGTTATCTGAATATCTTGTAATTTTTTGCATCATCCAGAGAATTTGTGTGCAACAAGATGCAGCAACCACATATTATGCTTCAGTTGTAGATAAGACAATCAAACTTTGTTTCTTGTTGAACCAAGATACTAATTATGATCCTATATAGAATGCACCTCCACTAGTGCTTTTTCGGTCATCAACATTTCCAGCCCAATCTGCATCTCTATATGCATGAAGAGTGAGATCTATATTGGTAGGATACCATAGACCGAAGTCATGAGTTCCTTGGATATATATGAATATTATTTTTACTACCTGAAGATGTGATTCCTTTGGATTGGCTTGGAATCTTCCAACAATTCCTACCGTGTGCATGATATCTGGTCTGGTACCTGTTAGATAAAGTAGACTTCCAATCATAGATATGTACACTGGTTGATTCACTGTAGGAGATTCATCATTAGAACTAATACTACATCCTATTACCATTGGAGTAGATATTGGTTTATATTCTTCCATTCCGTACTTCTTCATAATCTGCTTGAGATATTTAGTTTGTGAAAGAAAGATGTCATCTTTTGTTTGTTGTACTTGTAGACCAAGAAAATAAGTTGGTTCTCCAAGTAAAGACATTTCAAATTCTTGCTGCATAACAGAAGCAAAGTTTTGACTCATAGATTCTTCATTAATACCAAAGATGATAGCATTAACATAAACAACAATAATTAGCATTTTATAATTCTCAATTTTTGTATATAAGTTGTTGTCTGCAGATCCTTTCGTGAAACCTTTTTGTTGAAGATATTTGTCAAGACGATAATACCATGCCCTCGAAGCTTGTTTCAGTCCATATAAAGAATTTTTGAGTTTTCATACAAGCTTTGTATCATTTCCCATAATGAATCCTTCTGGTCTTTCAACATATACTTCTTCTTCTAAATCTCCATTAAGAAATGTAGATTTTACATCCATTTGATAAACTTTGAATTTTCGAAAACTTGAAAGAGAAAGAAACATTCTTATGGCTTCAAGTCTAGCAATAGGTGCAAAATTTTATTCAAAGTCTATACCTTCTTGTTGAGCATACCCTTTACAAAAAAGCCTTTCTTTATTCCTAATTACCTCTCCATTTTCATTCAACTTATTCTTGAATATCCATTTTGTTTCTATAACATTTTTATCATGAGGTCTAGGAACTAATTCCCAAGTATCATTCTTTCAATTTGGTCAAGTTCTTCATCCATGACCTTAACCCAACATTCATCTCTACTATCTTCATTTACATTTTGTGGCTCTATGGAGGATAATAATGCTAAATAACTAGAAGCTCCTACAAGAGTTCTTCTTGTCTATACTCCAAACCCTTTTTTTCCTAGAATTTGAGATTCTGGATGATTCTTTTGAACATACCTGGATGGAGCCTTTTACCTATCATATGTATCTTATTTTGATGCTTCATTGATTTCTTTCTCAATATCATTTCAATTTGATACTGGAAAGCATTCATCGTTTTCATCATTATCATCTTCCTTTGTTGATGTCACATGTTTCAGATTTATACATGCTTCATCGATTACAGCATCAATGCATTCAACAATTTTTCGAAGTCTCTTATTATAAAATTTGTACCCTTTACTTCTAGATGAATATCCAAGAAATATTCCATTGTCTGCTCTGGGTTCAAACTTACCAAGTTTTTCATCAGTCTTTTTGATGAAAAATTTGCTTCCAAAAACTCTGAAGTGTTTTACAATAGGAGGCTTACCATACCAAAGTTCATATGGAGTTCGATCATTGTTTACACGTACATGAGCTTTGTTGAGAATATTTACTGTAGTATGTGTAGCTTCACCCCAGAAGGTGTCAGGAGTTCCAGCCTCATCAAGCATAGCTCGAGCCATTTGTTGAACTTTTCTATTCATTCTTTCCACCACACTATTTTATTGAAGAGTTCTAGAAACAAAGAACTATCTCTGTATTCCATGTTGTTCACAAAATTCGAAAAAATAATTTGATATGAATTCTCCTCCCCGATTAGATCTAAGACATTTAATTTTTAGATCTAATTCATTTTCAACTAAAGCTTTGAAGACTTTAAAATTTTCAAATGCTTCATCTTTTTGTTTTAGTCCATCACATTCTAAGAAAATCATCAATGAATAAAATGTAGTATTGTTCTCCATGAGTTGACTTTTTCCTTGTTGGCCCACACAAATCAGTATGAATGAGTTCAAGAGGCTTACTTGTTGATCCTTCTTTGGCATTGAGTTGAACTCTAGTTTGCTTATCAAATTGACATGGCTTACAGATGGTATTTTCTGGGGTGATGATATCTGGAAGATCACGAACCGCCTTGAGCCTTCATGATTTTCTTATTTGAGAAAAGCTTAGATGCCCCAATATTATGTTCCATAACCAGATTTCTTTTATTTTGCTTAGATAACATTGTTCTTGATCTCCTTTTAGTATATATAGATTCCTTGGAGTTCTTGTACCTTTGATTATGGTATTTCCTGTGTCAAGCTCCCGAACCACACATTCTTTTGATCGAAACACAACTTCATTTCCTTGATCACACATTTGACTAACACTCAACAAGTTATACTATAGACCATCAACATACATAGCATTTCCATATTTAACCTTTTCTTTTAAATAAATAGAACTTTTACCCTTAATGACGGCAAGTGTGTCATTTCCAAAAGAGACATTCTTTTCCTTTTCTAAAGCTTTGTACGAAAGAACTTTATCTTTATCGCCTGTCATGTGTTTAGAGAATCCGTTATTAATGTACCACTAATTTTATGGTACTTCTTCAAACAGAGATATGCCACATCTTTCTGACTGAAATTCCTTCTTTTTCTGATCTGAAATCACTTATGAATGATCCCAGTAAATTAATGTAGGTATTACAGACTCATGTGTTGGTGTGTGTGTCTATATTATCTTAGGAAACGGATCAATAGGATTGTGAAATAAACTGACACTAGAAAACAATAAGAGAAACACAGCAAGCAAATGCAAAACACAACAATTTAATAAGGAGTTCACCCAATCCTCCTAGGCTACGTCTCTTGGTCTAGCTTTCAGTGGTGATGTTGGGTCCCTATAATACTAGTGATTACCCCATTACTATTGTAGTTGCATCCCTTATTAATATTGTTGTGCCCCTGTTGTCCCCATATTGTTATTATTGTGCCCCATAGAATCTCTCTATTGTTATTTTTGTG